>JACJUY010001911.1:108404-124724 GCA_014220935.1 Platorchestia sp. MABIK | reverse complement strand
CCGTTCACTCTTTTGGTGGTGAGCCGTTCACTCTTTTGGTGGTGGAATTTCACAGTTTGTACTCAAGTACATAACAGTGCAACATCCCACTATATGAGAATTACTTTATTTCAATTGGTCAATAATGAAGCACACGTTTAGTATACCTACAGCTTTTTCAGATATTTGGTCTGTTTTGTCACGGGTAGGCGAGGGAGGAATTCCAAATGAGTGATTACATTACCTTTCTTACCACCAGTGGAAAGACTCCTAATTGTACTCTAAGCCAACTTTCATGTTTAGCTAGCTTTAGTTAAAAAATTACTGCTTGCTTATTAGTTTAATATTATTGCACTTTTAGCTGAGGGCAAAAATTCAGTCTACCCAAACGTCCGTCAGGAGTCGGTGAACCGTGCGGGACTGTCGTCTTTTGATGTTATTCCTAGGTAACTTGCATTACGTAAAATTCACGGTGAACATGCTTCCTCAGGCGACTTCGGTGGCTACTACTGTCCGTGTCACGGTTCCCACTACGATTTTGCGGGTCGCATTCGTAAGGGGCCCGCCCCCCGTAACCTCGAAGTGCCCCCTTACAAGGTGTCCGGAGACATTATGATCATCGGGTAAACATCGTCAACATGCCGCCGTGTGCTGATTCCCATCGCAATGTTAAGTCTATTCGGTTGTCACCTTCATATGAGTAAATTATTTGTAAAACGGAGTTATTCGATGGATTTTACTCCAATATTTTAGTGTTCGGCCCTTCTGGTTATTCATTGCTCGAGCTGCATCAGTTTGCTATTTATTCTATCAGTACGTGTTGTATATAAATGTACAATTTAAGAAATATAATGACCGATCTTAATCAGCGATTTTTTCTAATTGTACCTTCACAGACCACATTAGGCTTATTACCTAACATGTTACAGCCGTATAGAGGACCGTGACGAATTATTACTTCTGACAGAGGCGATTAATGTTTTCGTTATTTATTTTATCATCAAATATCGGACGGCTGCACGTAATGAAAATTTCATTGAGTTCTTTTACGTTTTACGTGTATTTTACATATGAGAAAATAAAGCTATTAAGATGTTCAGAACTGACCTTCGTTGCCTGGCGTATAACTTTATACAGAGATAGGAGTAAATATTACAGGCAGTGCGAAATACAAGCGAACATGAAGTACATGAGAGGCTATAGCTGTATACAGACTCAAGGAAACTGATTCCTGCACAACTAATTTTCTAATATAAAATGAACATTAGTACTGGGTACATCCATTGTGCACGTTTTGATTTAACAACTGAATTAGTAATGTTGAGAGTAATCAAACAAGGTAATTTACTTTAACCTAGTGTGTAAAGATGTACCTACTCACCTAAAAAGAGGTGCAAGCCCATATAATATTACAATAAATTACGTAGACGATACACGCAAAAACTACTGTAGCATACACGCCGCTCCTTGTCATTTTGTTTATTTGCTTAACAAGGCCTGCTGTAAAACAAATTACCTCACGTTAAAATTTATGGTACTAATCCAACGGCGAAACGAATTTCACCCGAGAAGATACTAGTGAAATTTGCTACAGAGAAAGAGAGCCACCGCGAGAGAGTGATAGAGGGCTTTTGATAATATTTCAAAAATCCGAGCCAGCAATCCATTCAACTAACACAGGAGTGTGTTCCAGCCCGCAGGAGCTGAACTTGACTGACTTTTGTCATGGATGCAATTCAGAACAATTTATAACCTTATCAAAGAAAAGTTATACACCCAATACTTAGTATTAAGTAAATATAAAAAGTATAAAACTATGCAACTGAGCCAGCGCCTAATTTTGTAACGCTGATTTGTCTAAACCTACTGACTGAAAATTCCCATAACAACGGGAATTAGGTCTCGTGCTTACATTGAAGTGAAAGCAATGTTACCATGCCCTTCTGAAGACCGTATTGCCAAGTCCTCGACAACACTTAAATCAGTACTTAAGGACCGAGAGGTTTGGTCCAATTTTCATGCTTGAAGAACCATTGCTGAGAAGCTGTGTCCTCGCAGGGATTGAGCGTGAGCGCCGCAGGGTGCGCAACTCCCGCTATGTCCAAGCACTTGCCTGACAACACGTGTTTGAGGCGCTTTGTATCTTCCTCGTATGTCCATTTCTGGCGATCGTACTCATTGCAGGCCATAATGCGCACTTGAGGGTTACGAACTGTGCGCGACTCCGGTACGTCTAAGCAAACGCTCTCGTCGGTCATGATAAATCCCTTCTTATTGAACACGAAGCTCTGAGCAGGATAGGACTCGATAACACAGTCTTGCAAGATGGCCGGGCCAGTGGGCTGACTGCTGCTGCTCGTGATAGGCTTCTGTAAACACTTGGTTTGTAGCTCGTTGCGGATCTGTGAAAGCAAATAGATCAAGATTCAAATACCAAGAGAGACGGTCCACCAAGATTTTGATCCCAGTTCCGTTTCTCGTATTATTAGTACTATATTGGGTCATTCTCACCCATACTGTCACAAATGAGTGTTGATTAAGAGAGCGCAGCCTTGGATTGTTCATGGCTACGCAGAGAAATATCTACTCCGCACACGTGTCTTCTGTTCATTCTGTCTTTGGTATAAATTTAGTGAAGCCCCATAAATTGAAAATAGTCAACACGCACCCTTGCCTCTCATTTTTTATGCGATTTCAGGTTCTCTGTTTACACATTTTCCTCAAACTTGGGCCATACTTTGTTTCTACCAGACGATGCTAGTGAACTATCAAGAATCTTAAAAAACGTCAATACACGTGAATTAATTAGCTCGTAAATTTCTTATGACAAACCACTGTTCGCTTCCTTTTACTACACCCATCGGCATTTTCCGTATGTATATACATATTTCATGCATATTGTTATTAACAGCAAAAATACCAGTAATCCTTATGTAGAGAACACCGGGGAAAAAGACTCGCGAAGAAAATTTATATTCCTGAGAACTAAAATTGATTCGTGTACGTATTTTATGATGCACGCCTACACATCAAATGAGCGTCGTCGAAAAATTTGGTAACTCGTACATTATTTCACGAGCGAAAAAATGGTTTCTACATCCCAACGGACATTAAGCATTGGAAAAACTAATTTATTTAATAAAAAATACGACTTATTATACGAGGTAAAAAGGGGTTTCGTGGACACTTCATACCGAGTTAATATCTGCAAATCCTCCAACAATAGTAATAATAATAATTTTTACTTCAGATGAGTTTACACTCAATATGAAAATAAAATTTCCGTTCACAGGGATACTGGTATTACACAATATAACCAAATCAAAGGGCAACCACTCCTAACTGCAACCATTAACTGCTCACCTTCCCGAAGAAGCTGTCTGGCATGGGGAAGAAGTGTTGAGGCCAGACGTTCTCGAGATACCACTGGAAGCTCTTGCAGTTTAGTTGGTCTCTGAGACGTTTCCTTTCATCAACGGACACACTCTTGCGCTCTTTGTCAGCATCTGTGCAACAAAAGGGGATGTTACTGAGCAGTATTCATGGCAAGGCGTTTCTTACCCCAGTGTGGAATGTAAAAGTACAAGGCCCTCCCCGCACACGGGGCTACTCTAATGAAACTAAACTGGTTTGTGATTGACGTTACTAACTCATTAGTGATGCGGTTCCGCACACGAGGCTACTAAAATCCGTAATCTCCTCTGGGTGTCCGTGGAAGTAGGACCGCATAATGCAATCCTTCAGCAACATTGTGGATAGCGATTCAAGTGGCGAAGATATGAAACTATATAATCATTATCGTCAGAGAAGAAATAGAAAACGAAAGCAGTTTTTGATTCATCCATACATAGAGAAAAATTTTAACCGCCGACTATTCGTTGCTGCAAAAGAATTACAACTTGAGGATACTCTGTTAATATACGTAAAAAATATCGTTTCATTGAATACTCATGCAAAATTAAATTATATATACCACCTACATAGTACATCATATACAAAGATTATTTTATACAGGGTGTTGTGTAATTCGACACACACATTTTAACCATATACAGAAAAACGCAAAATAAAACGATTTTCATGAGTGACGAAAACCTCAGAACACCTTCGTTTTCGAGAAATGTTTACCCAGAATGTTTCCCGTAAGAATTGGCTTACAATGCAGCCATTGAGTAAAATCTAACTGCTGCTGGCGCGCGCCGTAGCAAACCAAAAGAAGAATCTAAAATTATTTTAGATCGTGATTTCTCAAAAAAGATGAAATATTCAGGTTTATGCCACTCGTGAACATCGTTTTTTTAGCGTTTTTCTGTATATGGTTGAAATATGTACATCGAATTACACGACACCCTGTATATTATTCAATGTAATTAGGAGGAAATTAAATAAATTATGATAAGTATTGTACGACACAAAAATCTATTACCATTCATATTTGGCACTTTTCCAACTTCACTCCATGGAATTTCTGTTTCATCCATCATGGAGTAACCTGATAGTTTAAAAAACGAGTATTTTTTCACTTCCTAGACCAATTTTGTGTTCAGTTTTTGTTCGTTCATTCTGTAGAACGATCATCCAATAGAAGAGTTACCAAGAAACTAAGATACTCAACTCATAAGTGACTGGACATGCGAGTCACCCAGCAACTGGTAGCTAACGCATTACTAACGAGTTAGTAAGCAGTAGTTCCGTGTACGGCGTCCTTATGAATTACACAGGAAGTGACTCAAAGCAAACTGGTTAGTGATTTGCGTCTGTGATCAGTTTCTTTAGAATAGCCTCGTGTGCGGAGGGCCTAACACTTTGAAAGGAAACTATAAATGTGGGAAACGATCAAATTTCATGGCAACAAGTAACGGATAAAAAAGTTACTTCCGTTACTAATTCTTATATTTCAAAAAGCCACGTAATCTCAAATTACTGCATTTTGGAAAGACGATATCACCATCTTTCCATGAATTAAAAAAGCAACGATACAGGCTGAGAAAATTATTTTACAACACCGCCTTTTTAAAATCGCTGTTACCTATAAAATTCATCTCGAGACATAATTAATAAAACTTACCAATTCAACGTGTACACAAAGGGTTGACATGTGTACAATTGACGGTAATTAAGGAATTTCCATTTTAACTGATAATTCTAATTTTAGTTTAGTTTTGAGTTTCAAGTGCTCTAGTTCAAAATTTGGAGTAAAACTGTACAGATACCCAAGGTATTCACATTAGCTCATTAGAGAATTTTAAGAGAACTGAATATGAGCGCAGAGTTTCGCAAATGTTTTTTTTTCGAGGCCTTGCTGCAAATCGTGAACCTATTTAGCTAATTAGATTTTCTCCATGAAAGGTCTTGGTAGGTCAAAACTGAAAAGTATAGCAAGTCCAACATCGAAAGTAAGAGTGCAGTTATAGGTGATAGATGGCTAATGGATCGAGTTTCCAGAAAATAATTACCCCCAGACAGTTAAAATTTTAAGTTAGTTTAAGCCTCCCTTACCACAACAAAGGGATTCAAAGAAAGAAAGGATGAAGGCACTACTTAGTATGGAGTGACGAGAACGTGGAATTTATACCCAAGGTGTATTCTCACACAAGATTCCCCGCGGATAAGAACAGTAGATTAGATTAGATTATTAGTTAGTTTAAGCCTCCCTATCCTCAACAAATGAGATCCAAAGAGAGGAAGGAAGAAGGCACCATTTAGTATGGAGTTAAGGGAACGTGGAATCTATGCAGAAAGGGCATAGAAACAGTAAGATGAGAAAGAAGTTCATGAAACAAGATCAAAGTTGAAGAAGGAAGTAGAAGGTATTGAAAAAATAGGACAGCAGTGAGCCGAAAAAAAGTTGGCCCGTAACAAAACAAAAACCTATGTTATTTTAATAAAAAGAAAGCCTACCTAACCTTTAGCTCGGGCCCTCACATTGTCCCCCTGGGAGCGCTAATTCCCATAGATACAATAGTTGTATCCCCCTGAGGGGGGATAAGAACAGTAAGTCGAGAAAGAAGGCTATAGAACAAGATAAGAGTTGAACAAAGTCATAGGCGCTGATGAACAGGACAGTTGTGAACCAAGAAAAAGTCGTTCAGATAACAAAAAAAACTTACTCTATTTTTTTTTTTTCAACAAAAAAAAAGGCACCTCCTAAGAGCGCTACTTTCCTAAGACTATAGTTGTATTTCTCTGAGGGGACCCACTGACAGTTTTAGGCCGTACCAGATTAAAAGACGCGTGATTGTATAACAGTTATGTTGGTGACATAGCGAGTGGAACAATGAAAGCAAATAGTTCCTTAACGATAATTTCTAGTGAATAGTGGAGCACAAATCGAAAATGAAATGTAGCATGAATTGATTATCGATGAGGTCACGCACGTACGACTGAAATGTGCGCCGTAGCCCAGCTTGGACCAGTACAGCAGTGAAGGCTTCAGTTTATTGCAAAAGTATCGAACTGTTTGATAGCTCTAATACGCAATGTTGTCCATTTTTTTAATCGATATAACACGAGTAAATCCAAGAAGTAAACTTAACGGAATATGAACAGTACTTTAAGCGAGAAAAATAAAACAAATAATAAATACGAGGGACATACATCAGGAGAAAAAAGACGAAGCCGTATCGGATGTACATAGTTACAAAATGAATCATAGCTTTTACATAATTGAGATCGGGTATGGTTTCCAATATAGAAACGGGCGACACTAGGCTATCGAATTAATGACATGCAACACTTGGGACGGCGATCTTTACTTCGCAGAATAATAAAACGACGATCAATATTAAAGATGATTCAAATTCAATAATGCCAGTTATATTTCGACGATAAACATCAGCAATGAGACGAACTATTGATGCTAAAGGAAAAGTAAAATCTGAGCGAGTAAACGCACAAGAACATGAGAGGAGTACAGCCATGCGAAGTTGAGGTTGCCGAGACTGACCAGGGTTCATGCTGAAATAGAAGTTGCTCCACTCGTCGAGCCAGACGAGCGCCACACGCGCCAGGTTGCGGTACAACACTCCGCCCACGCCACCTTCTCCCGGGAACGTGTATGGCGAACTTTTTCTGAACACGTGCCCCACGTGACTGCACGGCGCGATTTCGATGCTACCTCCACACATCCATACCTGCGCGCGGCGGTGATTGAAGCTCACGATTAACGAGCACAACCATTCGGAAATACATTTTGTCAAAATAAATATGTACACGTCTTGGAAAGTGTTTGAAGGTGTTTTCGACATTTTTTTCACGCGCACACACTGCTTCGGAAAACATCGTAAGAATAACATTTGAGCAAAAAATTGAAGAAATGCGTGAGATATTCATGTTAAGCTTGGTTGCATGATACGACAGGCCTTAATAAAAGCATATAAGCTTTTAAAGCAGATGCTGAATTGCGAAATTAAGATAAAATCGCACTGGAAATGTTAAAACTTCATCACATGGCTAGAAAAACTTCCTTTGTACAATAAGAATATGCTGAAAACAGCCATTGTCAATACACTGGCCAGAAAATGAACATTACAAATCCACAAGAAAAACCGACTCCACTATTAATGATCAGAAAAATTGCATTACGCACACGTATAAGAGGTTGAAGAAGCAGTAAATTTCATTCTCACCATAGAATTTATGGAGTTAACTTCGACTGAATAACAGCGAATGTTGTATCAAATATAGAACAAGATCCTTCGGTAATTCTAAAGCTTGTATGAGCAATACGAATAAATATTAGTCATGACAAAATCTAAGCCTTGAAAATGAATAATAGATGTAAAACATCAATACCGCGTGACCTAGCACTTCAACAACTGGCCTTTCAATAACAGGAAAACGTATTTTCAACTAACAGAATCAGCCACAGTTGCTGTTAGGGTAAACCAAGCACATTACTCCTACAAATTTTCTTAGTAAATTAACGTATATTCTGTTGAACATGATCACTGAAATTTTGACGCTTCACATTTAACCGTAAAGCGAACAACTTCAAACTAAACAGAATTCGAAAAATCACTATTCTGAAGGTCTGGTTCGTGAGCACATGTAAAGAAAACACTAAAAATAAAAGTCATCAAGGCCTATCTATAGCCGAGGTAACAAAACTAAACTTATTGCATATCCTATGCCTTCTGAGGGGATGTCAAGTCGAATACCTTGAATCTTTAATGGAAAAGTGAATTCTTAGTAGCTCCTAAATTTGACTCATGTAATCTGCTTAAATAGAATGTAAAAATCAAGATACAAAACTGAGAATATGAAGACGGTCACATTCAGAATGTATGCCACCACTATGATTGCTGATTGATCAACATTGTCATTTACATGTTTGTTTCTAATTAATCCCGCACTCTAAAGTACCTTGAAGAAAAACAACAGCCAAAGAGGTTTCCACCTGAAAACGCTCCACTTGCAGTCCGTAACTCTTCGTGTGCAGACGAGGGTGATCAACTCCTCGTACACGACTTGTTAATCCCCTGAGACAATATTTTCCCTTCAAAGAATTTAATAGTTAATAGTTCTAATCTTTCTTTGACTGGTATGTCAACCAAATTGAAAACAAAGTGATTTTTCACCAGAGTGGAACAACAACGAGAAGCTCGCGACGACTCATCGCAACTCTGACGGCACAGAACCTACAACGTTACGTGCGCACTCGTGCATGGAAAAGAAAGGCCACTTAAGCACGAACCGACTAGGCAAGCTACAAAACTATCTCAGTTCGGTAACCCTATCAGTGTAGGGTTGATCAAGATGATTGATTGAATGATTATCTTAATGATTAAATGGTTGAAATTATGATTTTAAGTCAAAATTTATAAACGTTTTCTGAAATTCACCTGGATCGAGTCTTAGTGAAATTAATACCGTAAATAATTCACGGAGTACTCTAAAATTTCTGGTTATCGTCGCGACTGGTCAAGCCGTTCTGCTCAACTCAGAAAGAATACTACTAAACGTATGATGAAACGTAGGCTACGACTTGTAAGAGCAGGAAATAATTATAACTAATATTACCGATGGTGACCTATAGTCAATTCTTTTCGCATAATACAAGGCTAGGCCTTGTTAAAGGTATCTAGGATAATGCGAAGAAAACTTATCGATCACTGTTCTCAGAAATAATAATTTTAATTTCAATTATTCTTACATCTAGTCCGATTTCAGGGACCACCCTTAGGTGAAGTGGCTGACGATTACCGTGCTTTCCCACTAAAAACCCGGGCTTTAATCACTGCAGTTATACGGAGAGCGAGCTTACGAACTACTCATACATATAACCCAAATCTTAACGAACTGAAAATTAAGAAGTGGAAATTTTGGAAGCGCAGTTGCTATAAAACTGAGTTCTAGAAGTTTTGGTCTATAACTTTCAATAGTCTTGTAAATTCATCCCAAAAGTTCAATTCATAATCCACACATCTTCCAAGCGGGATGTAATACAAAATAAAAATATTACTTGTCAAGTATAAAAGCCATAGGTACCAACAAAGTGTGGTTTTAATAACCATTGGACCTCAGAGAAAAGCTTATTGTTTTCCACAGAACTTAAATGTAATACGCACGCGAAAAGACATCTCTAAATTTTCGCCTCCCCAGATGTCCATGGTTTGGTCGTAGCTGCCGAGACTGTAGAAGTAATTTCGGTCTATGCTGAAGAGTCCGCCAGCCATTGCAGGACTCCTAGGAGCGAACATCAATGGAAAAATCAATTAAATGCATGAAACATTTACAAAAGTGTAAAATTATCATTTTCAAAGCATTTTCACACACCGAAGACAGCGATCTCGGAGAATTTGTCAGAAATACTTGAAAAAAGTAAGATACTCTTTCCAATTGTACTTAGCTCTACAGTATCAGTGACTGTGTCGCCATCTATTGAACACTGATCACTGCTCACTGCTATCGTGCATCAAGCGTAACATGCCTCAGACAACCACGACTCACTTGTACGCCTGTGTGATGTCGGTCTTCCTGACGTCCACCTGCTGGCTACCAAGTGTAAACCACCTGCGCGATATAGAAACGAGATGCAGTAGTGATCAACCAGGTCCAAAAATAGAAAAAACAATGAACTCTTGAATTTCAGTAAACTATTTCAGTCATGGAAAATCAAATTTAAATGACATTCGCATAACTTAACTCTTGTTGAGCGAAGCTATTTTTTAGCAGAAAATTGCTATGCAGGTTCCGCCAATGTATTTAGGCTACCACCTGCTGGTTAGTCAATTCTAATCAAACGAAAGTAGTTTCTAGGTTTAAGTTGACTTTTCCCAAAAACAGGCAGCAAAACGAAAACTAAAGGCTCACCTGAAATGGAGGTTCCAATTGAAGGCTCCCCAATGAAGCTCGAAAGAGCGAACATATTGGAAGGTATCTTCATGTATGATGTCAATGATAGGGCACACAACCCGAGTTTTGTCTTTAGCAATCCGGGATAGAAGAGGTTCCAACCAGCCTGTCAAAAGCAGGAACTATCTAAGAGGCAGGAAAATTGTAAGCACAGAAATTAGACTAGGTAAGTTAGTTTAAGCCTCCCTGACCAGACCACAACAAAAGAGTTCCTGAGAGTTGAAGGTACCATTTAGTAAGACGTTCAGGGCATGTGGAATACATGCGCAATGTTTGTTCCCACGCAAAACTTTCTGCTCATAGAAACAGCAAGTTAATAAGTAAGTAAGTATATGAAACCAAATTGAAGTTGAAGAAAAACGTAGGTGTTGGAAAACAGGACAGGAGAAAACCGAAAAAAGATGATCCGCAAAAAATTAAAAAAAAAATGTTCCACACATTACAAGACGGCCTACCTATAATTTTCAGCTGAGGAGCCCACATCTTCTCTCCAGGAGTGCTAATTCCACAAGAAATGAAAGTTGTCTCCCACTGAGAAGGCAATCATAGAGTTATTATGATAGCTATCATGGTTTAAAGACTATCTTCCAATCATGAGAAACGAGACATATGCAGTCTGATTCAACATTTAGACGTTGTGTGTAATGCGAATCACGAGAAACAACTATCAAGGAATTAAAAGTGAGGAATTAATTATTTAAAAAAACGACAAACAGCGAGTGAACAACGATTTATAGGCGGAAGTACAGCAACTTGTTAATATGACATAACTACGAAGCAATTTCCCACAAGCTACACTGCTAAGTCTATTGCCCTCTTACCGTCTACCTACTTTCCTCTCTTACAAAAACCATTTTCCGAAGACTTCAACTTGCGCACACACACAAAAAGGTGAAATAACTCGGAATTAAATAACTTTTCTGTAGCATTATTAGTACCAGTTCATCAATAATCAATACCAGCTTGTTGAGAACATTATTATTCAACTAACGCGTAATTGCTGGTAACATTTTTATTGAGTAATTCAAATTTGCTAACCAGTGGTGACTTCACAATGAGCGTCAAGGAAAGTGAGCACGGCTCCTCTCGCTTGCTGTGCCCCCAGCAGCCTCGCCCTGACGAGGCCGGTCCGCTTCTTGGACCGGATGATGCGCACAGGCACAGGCAGTGCAAACACGTGGTCCTCCAGCGGCTTCTACAAATAAAGTTCTACCTTTAGAATTGGAAGGTTTCAACCTTTAACGCTGAGATCTGAAGTTTAGGACTTAGTATACTTTGGGACTGTAGCAAAAATGTTGTAAGAAAATTTCACACTACCAACTAACGCGTAAGAGTAAAGGTATCTTATGAAAAATCCTCACAGAAGAAAGATTTCTCATTTTCTGATAAGCCTCTTCGCTTTCCTGTTTGAGAAGTTAACAGTTGGAAGCATTTAAAAACTTTAGGCAGTGATGAAATAGTTCATATTAACTCGTGGATTTGAAGCTTCACAATTTGAATTATTGTAAACGAAAATTTTTGGTCAGCCAAACAGTAAGCCACAAACTTATTCATTCAGAATTAAGTTTAAACCAAAGTTTCTTTTATTAGAATCGACAGCTAGCTGATTTTGCATCAAAAATATTGTATCTATTTGTGCAAGGCAACTTTTGACCTACTCAGTGTACTTTTGATTCAGAGCCTTTGCATCTTAATGATGAGTACTGCGTAAATTTTTTGCATTGAAAAGCCAATGAAAACTTACCATCTGCCCTGACCGCTTTGGAAAAAACAATATCCCATGCGGTCAACAATATCTTTAATATCACATGCACCTTTCGATTTAGAATCACAAATCTAAAGTCAAGAAAAGGGGTTTTAGATCGAGCAAAAATTGGAATAATGGCCAATTTCAAGAATGCTTTCCAATAAAACGCTCATTCTCGTTAACACGTATGGTTAGTTTTAGATAATTGTAAAAGACATCGGACAAAATGATATACAGAAAAAAATGATATCTTAAACATCATAGCCCCATACCCGAACTAAATTTGTTTTCAAATAGTCTCAACAGAAAGGCTTCAGCGCTTTACTATCCTCAAGAACTAGAAGAACAAGAGAGCGTAACACAATAACATTCAATTTTTTGTTGTTGTGACCCTACCCCAAAACATCTTGTTGTGACCCTGCCCCAAAACATCTTGTTGTGACCCTGCCCCAAAACATCTTGTTGTGACCCTGCCCCAAAACATCTTGTTGTGACCCTACCCCAAAACATCTTGTTGTGACCCTACCCCAAAACATCTTGTTGTGACCCTGCCATCAAAACATCAGACCTTGAGAAAACTTCTTTCAGAGCTGTCGTCGACGAGGATAATTTCGGCGAGCAACTCTTTGGGTGACCTGTTGATGACGGAGTGGACTGTGCGCAGCAGCGTCGACCACGCCTCGTTGTGGAACACGATGATCACCGACGTGCTCGGCAGCGTCTGCAGCTCGTACTCAAGCTTCTGGCATCTGCAAACGTGGAAAAAGAATGGCGAAAATTACAGAAAACGATTATCACATAATCACTGCTGCGTTTAAATCAACCAACAGATCGACTTCTAAAGTAAGCATGAAATAAAATGAAACGCAGACGAGAATTGAAAAGAAAAATTATCATTGATGTGTTCGAAATCATGTCAAGATCTCATGTTTTCGGTTATTGATATTCCCCCGTTGTTGCCTGTGAATTGTTACATCATTTCTTCAAGTTACTTTATGTCGTCTCTGCATCAGCGGTTATCCAGGTTTCATTTGAATACGGCTCAAGTTATGTTCACACGACTCACACAAAATCCCCTGCACAAGAAAATAAATTTGGAAAGAACCTTATAAAACAAGATAAAAGTTGACGAAGAAATAATTGGTCTGAAAAATAGGAGAACAGTAAACCGAAAAAAAAAGTTCGCAACAAAATAATGTAAAAACTACAACGAAAGGATAGCTTATCTGGTTTTCAGCTCGGGATCTGGCATGTTCCCCCTGGAACACAAATCAAAATTAAGAATATTCATAACTGACTACATTATCAGCATGGACACTGATAAGAGAAGCTATATTATGACACTGCTGTTAATTTATAAATATTGCTCTATCGATCCAATGCCCGCTCTTCAATAACAGATTATTTTGTGACATGTACTGTAAAACTAACGCCGTGCCTGTCATCACTGAAATTCAATTCATTCCTTTTAATTAGGTTAGTTAAATTAGTCATGGAATCACATTATTTACCGGAAAAGTCCACGAACGTGTACGCCAGTTACCTTAAGAGTTTCAGCACAACAGAGAAAGGATTGAACATCTCATAGACACATCCATCAACTTGATGAAAATTTTTCTATTTATGGTTGTCCAGTTTTTATCTGTAGTTGTGTAAGTCCAAGATACCAATAATGCGCTAAAAGGCCATCTGGCCAGTAAGGCGCTGAAAGACTAACCTATACAAGCTGATATAATCCACTAACAGGATTAAATCAGATTGTGAGTTAGTTCAAGCCTGCCAAACCAAAACAAAGGTGATCACAAGAGAGAATTAGGAAAGTAAAATCGATGCAAAACGTGTATCCTCACACTATGCGCATAGAAAGGGCAAGATTGTAAGAAGTTTATGAAAGAAGATTGTAGTTGAAGCCATGGGCGTTGAAGAAAGGACAGCAGGCCATCTAAAAAGATGGTCTATAGCAAAATTAAAAATCCTTTGTATTTCAACAAAAGAAAAGCCTACGTGACCTTAGGCTTGAGACCTCACATATTTCTATAAGAGCGCTGATTCAATCACTCACTCACAGGATCAGCGCAGCATTCTAGCTTATTTAAGCGGTGTTCAGGTAGTGTACTTCTACATACAATCAGGCAAAAATACTTCAAAAGAGAGCATCTGCAGAAGTAAAGGAAAGACGGTTAAAGCCAAAAGGTCCAGTGAGCGTACGCAGTGAGGGGAAATAGGTAAAGAGGCGGTAAAAATAACTCACTGCTTCTTCCTGACGTCGGGCAGCGTGCGGTTGAGCGGTATCCTGTCGGAGGCAAGCAAGTTGAACTTGTTGATGTGGTAGAGGAGTTGCATGCGTGCGCCCTCCCAGCTGCCCAGCTGCACCGGCGCTCCCATCGCTCCGGCGCTCGGTTGAGGGGAGAACCCGTTCGTGTTCAGCACCTCTGCGGACACATCAAACCGTCTCATGAAATGCGACTGTTTTACTAGATTCGATTAGATTATTAGTTAGTTTAAGCCTTCCCATCCGCCACAGAGGCGATTCAAAGAGAGGAAGGAGGAAGGCACAATTAGGATGGAGTTAAGGGAACGCGGAATCTATGTGGAAAGGGCAGAGAAACAGTAAAGTGAGAAAGAAGATTATAAAACAAGATTTAAGTCGAAGACGAAAAAAATAGGTGCTGAAAAACAAGACAGCACTGAACCGAAAAAAAGACGGTCTTTAACATAACAAAAACTTCTATTTCAACAAAAAAAAAGGCCTTCCAAACTCTAAGCTCGGGTCCTGACATATTATCCTGGGAGTGCTAGTTCCCATAGAAACAACAGTTGAATCCCCCTGAGGGGGGGGGGGGGCTACGACTGTTTTACTTAATTTCAACAAACTACTATTTTTAACACGTTGGCTACGTTTACACGGTTGCTACGGTTGATTTGGTTTGGGTGGAAATTGCAGAATTGGTAAACGGTCTTTACTGCTCGATCATATTTTATCCTTTCTAAAAAGTGCGATAAATATAGTTGCACAATAGTATTTTAACTTGTACACTCTAATTTATTTAATATGAAAGTAGTGAAACAATTAAAATGGTATCCATTTATACTGGTCCGATAATGAACAATTTACCTGGCTCACATAGGGCAGAGGGCTCTGTCAATATCAGGCGCCTTACAGTGGAACAAACTTCCCCTGAGTATTAAAATCCCTCAAAGACCGAGAGAATTTAAAGCCAAAATAATTCGTCATCTTGCGTCTCAACGATAATTCTTCGTTACAGAACATACTGAACACGTATTGACGAATCTCATTTGCCTGGTATCTCCATCGCTGAATACTCTCCCTTGCTCATTTTTTATGATTCATGGCGTCACACAACAGTTTGGAATGTATGCGTGGGTATTATAATTTGATCGCCTCAACGCTGAGATTTTCAAACATGCCTATTTGTATATGCGTGTACGTATATGGGTGTATGTGCGCATATGGGTGTGCATATGTGCACATACACCTGTGTGTACTGGACTAGAAACTGGTATGTAAACCATGAATACCAGCCCTTTTTTCTCACTCTCAACTTCTAACACTACCCAACACATCATTTCATTCTATTATTGCAAAGCAATCCAAAGCTTAAATGTCTTGTACATGTAAAATGTGGTACATATGTATGTTTATCAATTGCAGACATTTGCGCCTTTTCTCAGAGGCAATGTGATTTTTTTTTCTAATATGAAACCCATAAGGACACTCATGTTTTGTTTCTTATTCCCATCCAAAAATGCTCTTGTTAGGCTAGTGTATTGCAATTTTCATTTCATCTCTTACGCTTTAGAATGTATTATAAAAACCTTACCTAGGCCTCACATATTCTGGAAATATTTCTGTACTTGGGAACCGTTGTAGGACAATCGTTTTCATGTTTCTGACTCAGATAGACTGTTTTGTGGCACTATTTATAGTACGGAAATTTCATGAAATTCAGGCCGTAATATAAAGTATTTTCTCGGTATTTCTCGATTGGAATGCTAGTTTATACTGACTAGTTTACGCTGATATTTGCGCACATGCTTACTTGTGTGTGTATGTGTGTACGTGTGCACGCTGTGCGTGCGTAGATTAGATTAGTCGTTAGTTTTAGCCTCCCTACCCGCAGCAACAAATGCGATCCAAAGAGAGGAAACAGGAAGGCACCATTTAGTATGGAGTTAAGGAAACGCGGAATCTACGCAGAAAGGGCATAGAAACAGTA
>JACJUY010001911.1:86258-107656 GCA_014220935.1 Platorchestia sp. MABIK | reverse complement strand
TTAAGATGTTTTAAAAACCAATGATGGTAATTTTGTACCATCTCTATTGGAAATAAACTGTTTTTTCTTTTTTTCTTTTCTTAGTGGTGTGCATGAGTACCAATACGTAGTCAACGTGTCAACTGATGACATGTTGAAAGCGAAACATTAGGAATGCTGATCGTGCATGTTCATGTCCATTCACGGCATTACCTAACCAATCCCTTTCTTTATGAGGCAGCAACTAAAATTAAATTTCTGAAGAATCTCGGTCACACTCCTAAAAATAAAACTAATGGTTCATCAGAGGAAAGAGTGGATGAGCCGCGCTTTTTTAGACATCAGTAATATTCTTAATCGTGAAATTAGGGTAATAATTTCAATTCAGGACATATTTCATGGCAGTTTCACGCAAACAGTACAATTTCTAGAGTAAAAATTAGTTTTTTCACAAAGAGTGCACTCTTTAGCAGTGAATGCTTTTGATAAAAGACCTTCCACGACGCTTTCCAGACTTTTTGGCCATAAGTTCTGAACAAATCGGGAATTTATTTGAAGAATTAAGGTACGCAAATATTATTTCGTTAATTTATTAAAGGTCTTCATAATTTATTCAACAAGAAAACTGAAAACAAAAAACGGCACCGACGATTTCCAGTCCATTTTAGGAAGCAGAATTTTATAATCAAATTTAGTGAGGGCAATATTGCTGACCAGGTCCCTCATGAGTTGAAGGCTCACGAAGCTTCGTAGAAAATGCTCCACAAAAAATATTACGATCGCAATAAAAGACGCACAGCCTCATTCTCTTTCCCTCTGCCATGACAGATGGATGGAGGAAGGGGAAGATCTTGTGTGGAACAGTTTATGCATAAATTCCCCATTCTCTTGACTCCCTACTAAATGGTGTTCAACTTCTTTCTATCTTTAGATCACCTTTGCTATGGTCAGAGAGGCTTGAATTAATCCAATATGATGCTACCAATGGGAGCGGTAATTTCCATAGATACATTGGTTGTATCCATCTAAGGAGTCACTGGTGGTTTTTATAATTTGGAACGCAGGATGCATTAGACGCCACACGGGCATAGGAGCAAAAAGTATCGTTGATAAAACGTTTTGGGATGGAAGACAGGACGGAGCCCTATCGAATTCTCATGACAGCACGAGCCAGCGGTAGCGGTGAGGTGCTGGCAGTCGTAATAATGAGAGATCTGTTGAGGTGACACAGTAGGAGTTGACGATCGGCCAAGATTATCAGTTATATAACATTAGGAAGCAGTTAATTGAATCCTTCACATGCCGACATCGCGCCTTTTGTATAAATTTGACGAGAAACCATTGTTTTGGGTTTAGGTTACTGGGCATTACTTACCAAGGGTTTTAACATTTTCGTGCTGTGTTGTCTATTTCGGTCGCATTGCTGACGAGAAGCACTGATTTCAGTCGTATTTAGTCTGTCTGTTTGTGATAGTTTCTTCGTAACAAAGTGTCCTTTTTCAGTAGTATTTGATTGAGTTTGGGTTCTGCAGTCTCGCCCAGTGTCTTTTCCGATCTCGAGTTCCACAAAATGCAATTTTACCTATTATTAAGCACGTTTGTTTCATTCCCATTCCTTTTGCACAAACCAGCAATATCTGCCCTTGGAAACGAGCCGGCCGCTACCAGACAATTTGCATTTGAAGAGGAGTAAGGTGATGGCCATGCGTACTAGCACAAATTCAAGTCCTAATGTCACGATTTTTTTTTGTGAAACCGAGACATGGACAAAATAAACCAGTTATTTTACCTTCATGCAAAGCGAAACTTAGCTTCGCTGCGCTTTCGATGGCAACGCTATAAATTAATTAACCTCCGACCTCATTTATATCATAAACAAAGATAAAATAATGAAGCACTAGAGGGGTTTCTTACAGTTTATTTTATTACTTTCACAGCAATGGCAAGGGCATCTCGAGGTTATCGAGTACATTAGTGAGATCAGATGCCAATTAGGTAAACTGCCACTGAAACTGATTAGTACAACTTGATCGCTTGACAATTGCGGTCTCATGTTTCTGAAAAACTAGGACACTGTTGTTGAAGACATAAGAATCGATACTGATAAATTTGCCAGGTAAACTAGAAGAGAAATAGCTAAATAAGACCGGAAATGAAGACAAGCAAAGAAGGAAGTCGCAAGAACTAAGTTGGTAGCTTTCAAAATTGCATCGAGCAGTGAAATAGAGAGGGTGAAAGATTAGATTAGAAGTTAGTTTCAGCCTTCCTCACCAGAACAAAGGTGTCCCAAAAAGAGGAAGGATGGAGGCGCCATTTAATACGGAGTAAAGGGAATGCGGAATTTGTGCAAGAGGTAAAGGGAGAGAGAAGAAAATGAGTTTCATTTATTAGAATGAGAAACTACCAGCGCGGCTGACCACTAGTAAATTCAATGTTGAACTTATTGTCACTCGAGAAATTCATGGAAATGATGAAGTTGAAATTCAATTTCTTATAAAAAGCTAACAAGGATCGACTCTCTAACCTTACATTGGCGATAGTGTGGCACAGAAGCGCATTAAACAAAAAATATAGAGTTTGAAAATGAGATAGATTTTAGAACTCCTCAAAGAGTCTCTAAATAGATTATTTGCCTGCATCATAGTAGAGACAAGGGATCTTAGATTATTCCATGAACCTGTATTGAATGTTTTTTTGAGCATTGTCTATAAATGTTGCAGACAATTTACTTTTGTTGCAGTTGTTTATGCTTCAAAATGGGTTGAAAATATCTTATCGAGGCTGAGTTTAACAGTATCCACACTGTAAGTTCCACAAGTTACGTTTGTCACGGTATTCTCAGCTCATTCGAGATGGAAACAAGTAACATTGCGGCCATGGGCCTAAGTTCTAGCCTATACGCGCAAAAATGTCTCAATTGATTACATGAAGATGATCACTGTGATTAATTAGAGCACTGTACACAGAAAGCCAGTGATCCTATTACAGCGGTCGGAAAGTATTTAAGGCTGATGTACGTTGCGAATTTTTTTACGGTTTAGTATCACAACATGGTTACAAGACTGTCTGCACTGTGGCAAGAAATATTCCAAGGATTCCAGGAGACGCTGGGTTTTCTTACAATATTATTGTCTCTGCCTCAACAGCTAAGGTGGTTCGTCATGAGCGTGTATCATCGACGCTCCAAAAACCTCTAGGTGCTTCACATCTCTCATTTCAAGAGCTTTATTTCACTACTCACATTATAAAAATTGAAGATTGCTTGACTCATTATTTGAAGTAACTAGTATGGATTAGCCAACCAGTTGAAAGAGGCTTTCCATAGATTTAAACATATTTTGATCCATTCGATGTTCCACCATGCATTGTTTGAATTTGCTCGGTTACCGCAAGGGTCAGTGTTGGTAACGGCTGCAAGGCGTAAATTAATAGACGTCGATTTTCAAGTTCTCATTCACGAAGTCCGAGTGCCGACATTCTATCATGCGTCGAAGGCAAGCTATTGCCAATAAAGAACTAGCTCTCTAGCTATCGCAGAAGCAACAAACGATTAGAATTTGTACATCCCTACAGCGTGATGCGTTTCTCATACACACATGCAACCGAAACACAGCTCGTTGATGCACCCTAAATAACGTCGTTAACTACACCGCTGATGAATGTCATCAATTTCTCACCAGGGTAAATAAAGAGAGGAGCTTAGCTATACCATACTAACTCAATGTGACCGAGGTTTAAATTTAACTGTAAGACGTTAAGCTTCGACCCAATTCCCACCGAAGCATCGTCGTTCCTACATTCCTCTAATACGTCGGTAGGAAATTCAATTCATTTGCTGTTTTATCGCATTTATCATTTACAGATATTTTATCATTGTATTGATATTTTGAAGTAACGAGTCATATTATCGTATATTTCAACTTTTGCAACTACTTTTCTTTAACTAATTTTGCATAATTTGATAAGTTGAAAAAGAATCACGGGGCGGAATTTAATACATATAATAAGTAACCTGAAAAAAGAAAACTTCCCCCTCATAGGAAATTGGTCTCAGCGGTAGGATTCCAACATTCAACGTTTTCCAAAACGCACAAAAATCATACAATTTCAACCACCATCCATCAATACGTACATACCAAACTCGAAATCGTTAGTCCAAAAATGTTGTGGATTTAACCATAATTTTACTTCTGATAAAAATCAATATGTACAACTCTTCCTTCGTTGAAATAAAAGCGCTTACAGATGATTGATTCATCAGTCGGACGAACTGCCTTTGGCCCTGAACATTACCGGTTGACGCCCACTTTTGGACACGAGTAAAATATTTGGGACCAAGGTAGGCAGACAGGAAAATTTGTTCAAATCTAGCAAAATGTCAAGAAAAGTTATTATCTACAGCATTCCCAGGGAAGAACTGCAAGAAATTTTAGCAATGCTATTGATTCAAAGAAAAGAGTTACAAGGTTCAGTGCTTGATTTCGGCACATAAGCAACCCGAGGCAGCACTTACCATCGGTGAGGTTCGGTCCAGGGGCCCCAGGCTTGTTATCGCCCAGGTAGTGGCCGACCACCACGTGGATGCCATGGCGGTCGATGTATTCTTCTTGGTTGCTGTGCCGTGATCTGAATCCAGATTAAAAACGTGCATTAATGACTTTATTGTCATTATTCTATGTCATCAATGTCATTATAGAGGTAGAGAGCATAGTGAGCATACATGAGAGGTTAAATAATCGATATCATTGTCTTGTCAAAATAGTTGAATTTCAAATGAACAAAATTCTTTAATTTTGAATTATACGGCCCTAACGTATCTTAGATTCTTCCAAAATGACAAAAAGTGAATAGAATTGTTTAAACCAAAAACAAAACTGATGGGGTTGTAGATTCCTTAAAGGAACAATCGTCAAAAATTAAGAAATAGATGGCTTTCGGCTGTCCTTGTCGGTATTCAGTATAACTTAAATAGTCATAGAAAAAGAGTTTAGAATATACTACAGCTCAGATAATGAAGGCTCCAGCCTAGCACTCGCGATGCAGAGGCGCTCCTCGACTAAAGTTATTTGATTAACCGGTCCCATTATTTCATAGACGCTCAAATTTCAAACATAATAAAATAAATCTTAAACATAATGAGGTCAAACTCCAAGTGTCGCGAAGAAAATTTGGGCTAGTAAGCAATAGTTTGTATCAGTTAAGAACAATAATCGCCATCATGAGCCGGAAGAGACACGCCAATTTTAGACAGGTTGCCTCAGGAAAGCGGCGTTAGACGGAAACGATAACGAGGCAGAGAAGCGCAACTTTCAGCTCACGACAGGACGAGATGAGACGCGAAAAAGGATGTGAGAGAACAGGTTCGTTGCAGAAAGGAACGGTTATTTCTTCATTATCTAGAAAGGAATGAACAAGTAGATTAATCAATATAAAAAATCAAAAATAAAGGTGTAACTTAATTCTTTAAAAAAGTGACAGCAATGTACATGGTCAAGTACAAACAATAACAATATCACTTCGACTTCGTTGAAATTTTTCATGAGTGTAAAACAACTGAGAAATGTTTTACTACACGTGAGGTATTTGCAACACGTGTGCAAGAACTCTGGATAATTTGGGTGTATCATATTAATTAGCACCATCATCACTCGAGCAAATGAATAGTATTTTTACATTGTTAGGGAATGTTTCAGTAGGTAAAATCACAGCATCCGAAATTAAGTTAAAAATTACGACGCACAACACAAAACACCACAAATGTTCCAAATTTGCGGAACAGAAGGTACCCGTAAAATAATACTGCCTCCAGGTCACGGCCTCTACAGAGAGAGAACATATAGACAATAGGAAGACAACTGATGGAAAAAATTGAGAAAGCTTAGACATCAAGGCGAATATATTGAAAAGCAAACCTATTTTAAAACAGGGAAGAGCAGTGATCAGCGACAAAAAAGATTTAACAGTTAGTAAAAATAATACAAACTTTAAAAATTCAATCAATGCACAGACATGAATATTATACAAAATCCAAAAAGCTATTTCAAAATTTAAAAAAGTTATTTTGGCAACGGTGATATCTCAACATTGCAGCGGTGGAAATACATCGAAAATCCTGCATAATCTCGAATAGTCAATCACAAAAAATTACGCTCCTAAACACACCAAGAACTTATACTGTAGGCCGTAGGCCAACATAGTTTCCTTAAAAATCTCTGCTAGCCACAAATCACAATTTTGTCTGCCAAGCAATAATAAGAAGTTTTCATATTTTTATTATGTTGGTTATAATGTAAGACTCCTTAGTCACAACTAAGGTGATCTCAAAAGAGCGAAGAAAAGGGACCATTAAGTACGGGATGAGGAAACTGGGAATTTAAGCACAAGGCGTGTTCCCCCATAGGATACCCTGCACAAAGAAACAGCAAGTACAAAAGGAAAATAAGAAACGACAAAAAAAAAGAGATATCGGAGAAGGCAGGAAAACAGAAAGAAGCAGAGGACACGAAAGATAGAAGTCCTGATCTAGAACTAAGGTAACCTAACAGTATTCCTCCTGGTGGGGCCTGCCCATCTAACATGGGATAGATAAACCTAACAAACCGAAGCCAATTTTCAATCTTTTACCCCTGAGAGGATAGTTTTCAAAAAGAAGGATAACGTATTAACAGAAAAAGTGAACCATCAACCAGGTTGTTGAAGAAAAGCGCACTAACAGATCAAACAGCGAGATAAAAACTACCCGTTTTAAGCAAAAAAAAACACGGATAACTTGCCAAATCTAGATTTTGGACGAAATGTTTCATAAACTTTCGTATTTTGTGTATTCTACGTGTACTCTTGTTGTGAGGCTGATCAGGGAAATATTTCAGTAAACATTACAAAAAATGTTGAAACGACAGGGATTAAGGTAAACGGGCGAAAAGAAAAGGATACAAGAAATACTAATACATGAATTACCGACTCCTAAAAAAAAAAATTCACACAAAAACGATGAAAGTGAACCACGATTCTCACAACCAGCACTCGCGAAGAAAACGAAAGGTAATCGAGAAAGAAAATACAACGCTGTACGCTGAACAAAAGCAAAATTACCGTGTGGATGGTGACATTTTTCCAACATTATCAAACGTACTAAATAGAGAACTGACCTGAGAGGTATGAGCACGTCAGGATGGTCGGGTTGCAGCGTTGGCGATCGGATGAGTTGAAGCAAGGCTAGCATGGACGCCGCAGCGGTCACACCGCTCACAACCCGCCACCGCCTCCTCACACACAGCCCTCTCATCTCTGCAACACGTCAGTGTACAGCTACTTAACTGCACCAGAAACAGCACCACGGCTACATAACTGCACCAGAAACTGCAGCACAGCTACATAACTGCACCAGAAACAGCAGCACAGCTACATAACTGCACCAGAAACAGCAGCACAGCTACATAACTGCACCAGAAACAGCAGCACAGCTACATAACTGCGCCAGAAACTGCAGCACCGCTACATAACTGCGCCAGAAACTGCAGCACAGCTACATAACTGCGCCAGAAATTGCAGCACAGCTACATAACTGCGCCAGAAACTGCAGCACAGCAGCACAGCTACATAACTGCGCCAGAAACAGCAGCACAGCTACATAACTGCGCCAGAAACAGCAGCACAGCTACATAACTGCGCCAGAAACAGCAGCACAGCTACATAACTGCGCCAGAAACAGCAGCACAGCTTGTGAGCAGATTAGATTATTAGTTAGTTTAAGCCTCCCTATCCGCTACAAAGGCGATCCAAAGAGAGGAAGGAGGAAGGCACCATTTAGTATGGAGTTTAGGGAACGTGTGATCTACGCAGAAAGGGCATAGAAACAGTAAGATGAGAAAGAAGTTTATGAAACAAGATCAAAGTTCAAGAAGAAAGTAGTAGGTGTTGAAAAAAAACAGGACAGCAGTGAACTGAAAAAAGATGGTCCGTAACAGAACAAAAACCTATGTTATTTCAACAAAAAGGAAGCCTACCTAACCCTCAGATCGGGCCCTCACATAGTCCCCCTGGGAGCGCTAATTCCTATAGATACAATAGTTGTATCCCCCTGAGGGGGCTCAAGAATCCAAAACATCATTGAAGATTGCCAAGTCTCTGAAATACGTTGAAAGAAAAATCCTGTGGATCATTTGCATTTGTGAGGGGTAAGAAAAGATGAGAGATTTACGTATGATTCTTAACATTCAAAAATATACGAACAACATAACTTGAAGCACTGGATAACTAATTTGAAGTGTAAATTTTTTCCCTGTTCGTCAGCATGCGACCGTTTATCAAGTTCTGCAGAATTATGAAAAACCTAATTTAGTATTTTTATGATACATCAGTCTACAGTGAGGCAAGAGCATTCATTATTTGCTAAGCATCATGAATCCATGAGCAGAGTTTTCATTATTGGACAGGTTTCAAATGTGAATTATTTTCAACCTTAGACGATTTTATTCTCATTTCATGCAAAGAATAACAACACATCGAACTTTGAATTAAAGAAAATGTCATACGGACTTGTTTATATAATTTGTTAATCCCTGGAGCTAATACTGTGCTTCCTGTGAGTATATAATTAGATTACAAATTTCAGACATCAGATTAAAGGTTGATGAGATTTAATAGAATAGGAATGGTATCTTACTAGAACAGACGCAATTTGGAAACCACTTGTAATGAACAAGGAAGAGGAGTATTTTCAAGTCACATTATGGTACGCATAAGGTAAATTAACAAGGTTAGACAGAGATAAATTCGATACAAACACACACAGAAAGAACGTTGATCCCTCAACAGAAGCCGGACCAAGGTGTACTGCTCGTCAGTAGCCCGAAGGTTCAAGTCCCGTAAAGCTCCAGGCAGAATGCTCACAAGTCGTGCAATGCTGTTGTTCGAACATTCTGACATGGAGTGCTTATAAAGCCGGGGAGGTAAAGCGCGAGCTTACGTCTTCTCTGAGCGAGCTTTTCCATGCTCGCATTACCCTTCCGATCTAGGGTGAAGCGCCAGTCTATATCACATCTACATTGGAGCAGCAAAATGCATGATCGCAACCTTGTTGCGAGTTCACATTTAAAGGCACAGTCCACAAAAGAACGAGAAAATGCTTAACAAAGGGCCAGAATTCGGTTTCACATGAAATAGCACGATTGCGACCGAATGCACGTTAAACTAGTAGCAACTTCATGGCAGGATATTCTGACTAGCACCGTAGACGGATTGCAGACCATTTTGAGGTAGTGGTATCTTGTTGCACACTAGCGAATGCTTAATACAATCAAGCGTCTAAAAATATATGAAATCAAAGTTTAAGCCTACCTAACCACAATGAAGGTGCTCCCAAAAGGACAAGGAGGAAGGCACCATTTAGTGTGCAATTAATGAAACGAGGAATTAATGGAACAAATTTTCCCACAGTTAGCACATAAAACAACAAGAATAAAGAAGTTTATGAAACAAGGTAAAGTTAAAGAAGAAAATATATGTGTTGAAGAAATGACAGTAAATCGAACAAAGATGGTCCGTAACGAAACAAACCTAATTTATTTCAACAAAAAAAAAAGACATACCTAATCTTAAGCTCGGAACACACTTGAGACAAAACAATAGTATAAGTTATATTTCCAAACTAGCAAATCTTCCCGTTTACAAATGCGACAAGAGTACAATAGGTTGGGCGCTATTTAACGATAAAAAAATACGTGAGATTTCAATTGCTGGGCTTGAAATTGCGCTTTAAATAAGCATCAGAATTCGGTGAAATACTTCCAAGGTCGGTATTCCCAACTCTGATCATGGCCGTGGCTATAGCACCAAAGCTTTCATACTCGTATAATTTTCGTCCCCACATTCCGTGCAGGCTGTCTCAAAAGCCAGAAAAATGTCTTGGGAGGCTATTTTCGTACTAGTTTTATCCAACGTCGTAGATATCCGCAAGCACAGTATTATAGTATATTGTAGAATGTCTTTCAACAACAATTAAACCATAAATAAAAATCGAATTAAAATAATTTCAAGACATTGAAATACTGAGAACTCGTGAACACGACAGTTTAGAATGAAAGACACGGCTAAGAGCATTCTTAAAGCAAACAAATTTTTAAATTTTAACGAAATCGCATCTCAACCCGTGATGAAAACCGACAGAACTGCCATTTCGAGCTAGAAACTGAAGTACAAGAGATCTTTCGAGGTCGAGCAGCTAAAAGCACTTGAAAGAAGCCCCCTATACACGATTACAGGATCGGTGGCTACAGAACAGCGCACAATGGCGGGAAAGCTCCTGATAAGGTGTGAAGGAGAGGATTGTTCTCAGGAGCAGTGGACGCATTACGCAACGCACGTTACGTCACAGGACTTTCCTTCAGGAACTTAATTGAACTTACGAACGAGAAGGTAAAATTAGACAATTTTTACAAGGACAGGTCGAATATTTTTAAACAAACTGAAAATGTGGTACACATATTAGAAAAGTCATGAAATCAACTCGCTCATTTTGAAAACTTCGTATAAAAAATGTTTTAACTTACTCTAATACTCAAAGAGGAATAATTTCACCAACGTCTGAAGTATTTACTCCAGAATATGTTTTCGGCAACGTTTGCA
This sequence comes from Platorchestia sp. MABIK, assembly GCA_014220935.1. Lineage (NCBI taxonomy): Eukaryota > Metazoa > Arthropoda > Malacostraca > Amphipoda > Talitridae > Platorchestia > Platorchestia sp. MABIK. The sequence continues at coordinate 97,051 of JACJUY010001911.1, read as the reverse complement.
CTACTAGAATTAATGCACAACTAATTTGAGCGCCCAACACTTCGTTGCCATTTCTTGCAATTTGCAAACTGATGTATAAACACCGTCTAGCAATGACCCATAAAATTACCCTCGTTTCATTAGGATCAAGTTGAATTACGCATACAGTAAAATAAAAATATGCTAGATAAGATAATTTAGTGTAAGCCATCCTAAACAAAACAAAGGTGTTCCACAAAAAAGAAGTATGAAGACATTATTTAGCATGGAGTTAAGGAAACGTGAAATCTATACACAAGAGGCGTTCCTATTCCCACACAAGATGCCCAGCGCATGGCAACAGCAAGTTAAGAAAAAAGGTTATGAAACAAGATTAAAAGTTGAAAAAGAAAGAATTTTGCAAATACTGAAAAACAGGACAGCAGTGAACAGGAAAAAGATGGTCCTTAACAAACAAAACAAAAACTATTCTATTTCTATACAAAGAAGGCTTATTTTACTCGGAGCTTGGGACCTCACATTTTCCCCAGGTTGCGCTAATTCTCATAGATGCAATAGTTGAATCCCCCTGAGGGGCTAAGAAAGAATATACACAACGTTAGAATGCATTAATTACTGAACAACTCGAAATTAATTGCAAGAAGCATGAACTGACCAAGTAGAAACCTTTCCACATTACAAGTTGGACCTCACAAGCGCAACGCACAATTGAACAGTTCAACACTTTGACTGCGGCTGGTAAAACTCAAGTTTACAATTCAACTCAAATTTAGAGTAAATTGTAGTGAGCAATGTTGAAAATATCGAACATCAACCGAATCGTGCCTTCATTTAGCTTTGATTACGCATTTATGAAAATTGAGCGACTAGTGGTCTGTCAGCATCATTTTGAAAATCTCTTCCGTGGCCACCGGTGACTCACGCCGCAGCTAAAGTATTAAAGATTTGAAAGATCGATACTTGGCATCTTCTACATCACGAATGCTCGGCAAAAGCCGCATCATCGTTTAGCGTGTGGCGGGTGAAGACTTGACGTAAGTACCGCTCACGGTATACCGTGGTACCGCTAGCGTTATTGCAAGTCTGACGCTGTCGCGCGGAATGCACTCCATACTCTTCGCTCGGAAAACCTTCCACCAGTGGACGAGTTATCTTCGAGGACGCGGTAACTGTACACACATGAGTGCGACATGCTGAAAAATTTGTGAAGGAAACCTTCCCTTCAAGGTGGTAATTCGTAAAAGATTAATCTGAAATACCTGAAAAAGCTACATGAATGTGCAGCCAGTTCTCTTTAAATTTAAAATATATTTTCCACAAATGATTTCGCCTGGAGCAGTGCGTGACGCTGACTAGGGACTGTGAAAGCCTAAAGGTCTATAAAATGTACAAGCAACAATCAGATGGTCCTCAAAACATTACTTCTACCGCAAAAAGTTCGCTATACTTGGTACTTAGTTGTAGGCTGCACACTTGTGACTCAAACTTGTTGCTGCAGTTGCTCTGTTTGTTTGGAACTTTATGTAGTTAAATTGAACATTATCTGTTGATGCGGGATATTTTGAACGGAACTCGGGCGTTTTTCTTCACAGTTCTCCATTCCTCAAAGATTTTGTCGTTGTGGATGAAACGTTGTATATAATTTTTAAACATACTCGCGTGTATTATTTTCCTTCGAAATGATAATTTGAGTTAAAAGTAAGCAAAAAACACATCAATGTTTTTTTAAGTTTTACACATTTTTTTGAAGAGGTTAGCAATGCCTACCCAGAATTTGTCATGCGTGAACACTCATCTGAATAATGATATTCAGCAACGAGTTATCCAGCAGGCGCGCCATTGCTCCTCACATGCGGCGCAGAGTGGGCGAGGTCCTTGACTTCTAGAACAGCTTGCGAGCCGTTTCACGTTTCCCTCAGTTTTTAGTAGATAGGGATTGCTTACTTACTAACCTGCTCGTCGTTCCTTAGAATGCGATACATTCGTCGATATTGCCTATAAATATTTAAAAAATCTTCGAGGCTGGGAAACACTTTTGAAACTACTAAAATAACCGGCGAGTTACACAGCAATTCATGGTGATTGAGTTGAATCTTAGAGACTGACAAGATCAGTATTTCCCTCACTAGTTTAATCGTACCGCTATGAGTCAAATAATTTGACGTTCATCTACAGCTCTCTAAACAGGCAAAAGAATGCGTAAGCAAATCAATGAGACTAAAAACCGAATAAAGATAAGGAAAACAGACGAAGACAAGCGTACAAAACGTCGGTGCATGGCATACTGCCCCCTTTCTCTCTCCCCCTCCCGAGGGAAACAGAAGTAGAAATAAAAGATAAGACAGACCAAACTATAAATTCTAAGCCCACAATAGACTCGTGCAACAAATTTTGCATATTTTGAGGTAGACAGCTTTGGCAGCCACAATCAACATGCCCCTTTGACTGTAGGTCAGATGTCTTGCATTTCCCCGAGAGGCGCTAAGTCTCCTCCAAGATGTACAAAACAGTCCCCTCCAGCGCACCTCCCTGGATGAATTTCCAGTACTAACTTTTCTTAAAAATACGTGTGATCTAGAAGAAAGTCACATATTTATCGCGTAGAACTTGAGATTTTATTCGTCATGCGCGATGGCGACGAACGCAAAGCTGGTCAACAACCGTAGATGAGCTTCACAGCGATTGATCAGGCTGACTGTTTGTGGTCACAAGGGAAAAACGTCACGCATCCGTGAGTCTGCAGTTCTCAAGCATCTGCTTCCGGCGGTGAGAAAAAATAACACTTCCAGGAGGCAGCTTCACCTTGGCTGCACTGCACAGTCATTCCGTCATGTTAACGCCGGCATGCAAAAAAGGCAGAGGAACGTTAGGCGACTATGCACTATGTTTTTAAAACTTTATCATTTTATTTTGTAGAGAGTCAACCATGCCAAAACGTGAAAACTAAGCTTGTACGTACACAACACATGCGTAGTCATTACTTTCTGAACACAAACATCAAGATGCTTCATTGAGAACGGTGCTCCTAATCCAGCTTCCACTGTATAATGCTCTCGTGTTATGATCGAAAGAACTGCAACACATGAAAGGATTGAGCTCATTTACCCTTAAACAACGATAGTTCTGAAAGTCCTAGATGCAGTTACTTGCTGCTCAATTACAGCTCCTGGAAGTCAAGGTAACTTCTCGAACTGAGTGCAGTGAATGCTATGTTCACTGCAGCAAGAAAGTGAGTCACAGTCGTATAACAAAGCTTTCATAAGGTGTCGCGGTTACGGGCAATTTTGTCCCCACTAGTCTCATTACACTTAGAAAGAATTCGTATTTGTAAGTTACACAATGTAGCATATTTTTCACGCTTAGTTGGATAATCTTTAAGAAAGCTGCGTTCGCAGTTTTCAGTTTGTGATATCCAATGACATTACAAAATTCGCTCCATACCTCGTTCTGTAGCTTCAGAAACAAATGCAACCTAATTAAAAAATTAGAATACCTAATTAGAAAAGGTCTGTAGCGCAGTTATTAATGAACACGCAGTAGGCTGGTGAGAATTTCATTTGCTGCGAGGCTTCGTTTAATGGGTTACGAACGACACTCAAAATAAGCCGATTTTTAAGCCTCAATACAAATTTTTTAATGTCCGCTGAACTTACTGGAAACTAAATCAAGGGTACTTACCGAAACCAAGGATAAATAGATTTGAGATTCAAGAAGCCATAACATGGGTCACAGTATATTTAAATCGGTATTGACCTATCGGTGTAGTATGACGACACTACATTGAAAGTTTTTAGTTGAATTAGATCAATTTAGTAGAAGCCTCCCTACCCAGAGATTAGAGGGAATCGATAAGTTAGCTTAAGCCTCCCTAAGTGCAACAAAGGTGTCCCAAAAAGAGGAAGAAGTAAGACTCCATTGAGTACGGAGTTAAGAGAACGCGGAATCTATGAACAAAGTGTGTTCCTACACATGATCCTCTGGACATAATAACATCAAATCAGGAATTAAGTCAATGACACAAGATATAAGTAAAATAAAGAAAATTTTAATTACTGAAAAACAGAACAGTAGTGAACCGAAACAAGATGATCCCAAAGAAAACAAAAAACGATTTTATTTCAACAAAAGAAAGGCCTACCTAACCATCCGCTCGTGAGCACTTCATGTTATCAGCGCAGTAAACTTGAGTTTTTATTTCAATCCGTATTATTCGCTATGATTTTCTCAATTTCGATTACAGTATTGGTAAGACTATTTCGATGATTTGGAGAACAGTCACCAATTTAGAATATTGCATTAGTACAACTTAGATTTTGGTCCTTGTACGAAGGTTATTGCCATTTTAAATTGCTTTGATGCAAGTCTAGGTCGAGGGGAGGAACCCTTCTGACGTCTACCTTGACTCGCTAAAAATGGAATTTTGTTCTGAGTAGATTGATTGATTATAAGAAAGTTTTAGCCTCCCTTTACCACAACAAATATGTTCAAAGAGAAGAAGGATGAAAGCACCATTTAGTAAGGAGTTTAAGGAACAAGGTGCATAAAAACAGTAAGCTAAGAAAAAATTTCATCAAGCAAGATAAAAGTTGAAGAAGAAAGTAGTAGGTGCTGAAAAACAGGACAGCACTAAACCGAAAAAAGATAAATAAAAAAAAATTCTATTTCAACACATAAAAGGCCAACCTCACTCTCAGCTCGGGCCCTAACATTTAACGCCTGGGAGCGCTAAATCCCACAGAGACAACCTTTGTATCCCCCTGAGGGGTTTGTACCGAGTAAAGATTTAGACGTCTATATCAATAAGATTCCTATCCAAATGATTGAAAAGAGAAACAGGACAGCGCTGCAACAAATAGAACTTTATCGACGGCAGAAGCGGTGTCGCATCCGGCAAGTGTGTGTACGCGATATGGATCAGCCGTTGATTCCAACAAAGGCGAAGCCGCAAAGTAGACACGCCCTGTCACGATGTGCGGCGTGCTAGCTTCAGCGACAAATGTCACGAATGTTTCGAACATCACATCATTCAAAACGTAGTGCACAGAATCACGAGTAAACCTCTATTTGTAACTACGAATAGACACATTTTCACCTTTTTGTACAAATTGTTAGGCATTTTTAAAAACAGCACTTGACGCGACAACTATCAGCTAAGCGTTTCAGATATTTGTTTATAAAAGAATAAAAGATCCCTGTAGCTTACATTATTAAAATAGTATGCACAAAAAGAGCTTTAACAATCGGTCGAGAACTTACTAGGCTTCACAGTACTTTGCGTAACGAAGTCCGCGTTTCGATTTCGCCTCGTAAGTAAATGACGAGTTCAAGTGTATCATTGAAAAATTAACTTTACACTATGTTCTCAATCTTGTGCCCATATGAACTAATCAATTTAGCATGCATTCGTATTCATCGTACAGTACGTAGCAGAATCTGTACGTTCATCAAGAGACTCCCGATGACACTTTACACAAACTACGCGCTCAACCCTACAACACACCGACGAAATCCTAAAACCAAGACCCTAAGCTAAGAGGATAATAGAGGGTCCGCCAATGCGAGTCGCAGATCATGATGTATACATATATAAACATACTCGTATATGTACATATATACACACACACACACACACATATATATATACACATACATGTGCATTGATATATATCCCTAACAATGGACGTAACTATTATATTAAAAAGGCCGCCAACAAATATTTGAGATACTCCTAGAAGAAAGAAATATTTAACGAAACAAATGCGCACATATGACTGACACTGTCGTGCAAGCACAAAAAAGAAGCCAAATACAGTTTTCGAAGCCTAAATGCAGATCAAATATTAATTTTGAAGTAGCTCTAACCGACCAAAACCACAGCTGATGTGTTCCCGTGAGCAAAAGGCACCATTGAGTACGGAAGTAAGGAAACTGAGTATCTGTGCTCAAGATGCGTCCTCGCACCCAACGCATTGAAGCAACAAGACTTGAAGTTTATGAAAATAACACAGAAGTTAAAGAAAAAAGGACTTGTGCTCAAAAACGGCAGCATGAAGGGAAAAAAGGTGCGTAACAAAACAAAAACTCATTTTAATCAACAGGCCTACCTAAAGTTCAACTCTTAACCTCGTATCTCTCCCTGGAAACGCTAATTTCGCAAGGTACAATAGTTGTATCCTATTGAGGGGAGAGCAGATCAAAACACTGCGAGGCAAATAAAAGGCGAGACCAGTCTCAGTCGTGCAGAATCTAATCTAGAGCACTTTAAGGGTGTCGAGTATTTGCGTGCTCATTTCTATGGATAATTTCATGGCTTGCTCCACATAATTATTCTCATCCGCTAGTTGCACGCGTTTCAATTCCTTTTATTTGAGTCTCAATTCCTAGAAAGAAGAGCCAAGTTTTCAGAAAAACGATGAGGTACGAAAAAATTAAACATGTGGAGTATGTATCAGACAATGATATAAAATAGACCTCTTATAAACATAATGAATACAGTAATACAAGTTTTACTCCAGAACACACAGCGTTTAGAGCATACACCAGCATCAAATTTAGTGAAGTGATTAGAAAAGTACAGTACGCACTTACAGAGACAGTTAGGTCCCGCGAGAATAACGCATAGTATTCAAGAGTTCAGGGATGTCGGTCATTAAAATGCAATTTCCTGCACGTGACATCAATAATGAGGACAAGTATCCCGAGCTCGAAGTTAATACCGACTACTGAAGCTCTCGCACACCCACATATTCAGCACGGATTTAGAAGATGAAAATTTAGGCGTCACCACGAATTTGTCAACGAATGAGCTTCAACCAATACTACCATTGAGTCAACTACTAAGCGTTTATTGGTGATAAATAAGGAAAAAATTTGACTGTGTCGTGCATTATCCCTAATATGTCACGAGCAACCTACACTTCAGAGATCCCTACTTTTCCTACAACGTTACTTCTAACCACAACTACCAACAGATCAATAGATAGATGCATTTTTAAAATGCTTGTGTCGCGAAGATGTAAAATAAATTTTTAGAGTTACGTGCAACACATTGGTCGAATAGTTTACCTCATCGCTAAAAACAAAGGAATAAATCAAGCGAGAAATCATTCAGTTAATTACTGCGTCAATTGACGTTTCCTCCAACTTTAAACAGATAAGCGCGACAGCTGACTACATTACTAAAGGCTCAGAGGATGGACACTAATACAATCACTCAGAGAAATTTTCAGACCCCTCTGACAACACGATCACGAATTGATCTGCAGCAGCCCTGCAAGCAGCGTAGCTGATATCGCATTTTCGAGGACAACTACCAGGAAGTTATCATGAACTCTACACATCACACGAGATGAGCGTCTCCCCTAAATACGGCCAAGAAACATTGCATATCGCGTTCCTGGAAATATAATGTCATTACACATGAATATATTTCTTTGCAGATATATGAGTGCAGGAAGACTTTGAATATACAGTTGAAATAACAAAAGGTTTATATGTGTACAAAAAGTTTCTTACATCATTTTCCCACGAATTTCTAAAGAAATAATGAAGAATTTTCTTCCATTATTGCCGTAGAATTTCGAGCGCGATACTAGGATGCCTACGAGTCTGAACAAATTAAATCATTCCACAGACGTTTTTAGCACTCACTTGAAGCTACGTTACGCTGTTTACAGACGTAACATTTTGAAATTATACACCGTAACAGTATGATCAGAGCTGAACGGAGCTTCGAGCGCGGGAATTTTTCTTTGGGACCAAATTCGAGATATTCGTGAACGAGTACCGTCATTTACTCATGCATGATGGTGAAGGGTGCCGTCTACACACGCCGCAAAGAATACGACTGCTTGCGGTTAACGAGCTTTCGTTCGACAAATGCAACTGCAAACTTATTTAGAACTAGACTTAACTATGGTATAGAAAAACGGAAACGGAACTTTCTCATTTCTACTTAGCGCAACATTTACCCCACCTACCAGTAAAATTAGTTTAATCGTAACAAAGGCATTCCATAAGGACTCAAGAGAACGCGAAATCAATCCACAAAATACATAGTAACAATAAGTTGTGAAAGAAGTTGATAAAACGAGATGAAAATAGAGAAAGAAAGTAATAGGTGCTGAAAAACAGGACAGCAGTGATCCGTAAAAAGATCGTAACAAAACAAAAAAATCTATTCCACTTCCACAACAAGGAATCTACCTAACCTTTAGCTCAGGACCATACATTTTCTCCCTCGAAGCACGGCCTAAAAGTAGAAGCAAGTACTTGATACTAAACAATAGACATCAGGAAACCAATGCAATTCACTCGAAAAAAAAAATTTCCACTTAAAATAGTTCATCATCTTGCTCACCCGCATTGCGAACCAAACTACGGTTAAGAAGCTCCTCGTAAACACCGAACAGGATTAAACCAAGAAGGGCATAAACATTCTGAACACACGCTAGCAAGAATCAACAAGCCACGCCAACGATATTCATACAGAGGCCAACAGGAGTCTCATCCAAAATAACACGGGTTTCTCTTCATTATTTTCCATAATTTAAGCCTTCTTTGTCCGAAATATGCAACGCACAAAGTTCAGCATAACCAGAGAGGGTAAAAAAGTCTCAGAAAACAAAAGCCTCAACCTTCAACTCTAGCACACTGCACGGCTAGTGCAGCCCAGGCAGTGCGGTGCTCTTTGTTAGATCAGACTAGATGTTAGTTTGAGCCTTCCTAATCGCAACAAAGGCGTTTCCAAGAGAGAAAGGAACCATTTAATATGGACTTAAGGGAACGTGAAATCTATGCACAAGGTTCGTAGAAACAGTAAGTTGAGAAAGAAGTTTACGAAACAAGAGAAAAGTTGAAGAAATAAGTAGGTGCCAAAAAAAACAGGACAGCAGTGAACCGAAAAAGATGGTCCTTAACAAAACAAAAAAATATACTTTATTTTAACATAAAGAAGGCGTTCCCCCTCGAGACCTCACATTTTCCCCATGCGATAATAATAATAAAGGTGTTGATAAAATTAACATTAAAGCACGGATGCGGGTCCTTTACTGCTCCCCTCTACGCATGTCGTCTGCGAACGAAAGATCAATTTAACAGTTTATCATTAAAGGTAGGTAACTGCAAAACAAAGCTACTGAAACATTTAAATTAGGTCGTAAACGTCTATCACACGAAGATAATTCATCAATTCCTTAACGTCTAATTGTCGTCCCAATACCGTCTCCACATGCGAGTGCTAATTCTCATAGAAACAATAGTTGTATCCCCCTGAGAGGTCTTTGTTTGATCAACGCTACCGAAACGTGATATTATTTTCAAAACCGTGAATGCCATTGGAAGGTCAGGAACGTTGAGAAATATGAACAGCGTACAGTCTAGGGTTTTTCTAAAAAAAATTTGCGAATATTGGCACTATTATATACACATTGGTTATAGTTCTGAGTACACTATTTAACGCACTAAGAATTTAAAAAAACACGTAACAGCGTAACAATAAAAGCAATACGATGAAAAACAGTCACCTCCTAGATAATGTTTAAAAAAAGCCAGAAAATCAAAAAACGAGACTTCAGGAGGAATAGGTAGCTTCGAACTCCTAGACGTGTGTTTAGGTGAGTGGAGTTTACGTGTGCCCCCTCTTGTTTACCAGATGTATACACGAAGCCTGTTTACAGGCGCCACCCCAGCCGTCCGTGCCATTTCCCCGATTCCGCAGCGGAGCACCGACCCTTCAGAATTCTTCCTGCATATGAGCAACATCTCCCATGTAATTCATTTCAATTTCGCCCAGAAAAACACGACTGAATGTGCTGTTGTGTCACCATTTTCAGTTGTGTTTTAAATAACAAATATGATATTGACCGATTTTCACAAATATTTGTAGTAAAATGGTGATATGACCCACGTTTGACAGAGGTCAGCGCAAGAAAAGAGTCCATTATTCCAAAGCGTAGCCACATAATGCATTTCGATACTTTAAGTTTTAATTATTATATTAGTTAGCTCGAGACTCACCGGCTACAACAAAGCCAATCTCAATGAAGTGAAGAGAAGAGACCATTTATTATGGACTGTAAAAATGGGCGTGTTCCCACACTGGACAAATTGTTCACCCTGTGTATAAAAACAGCAAGTCAATGTCGAAACGATGCATATTGGAGAGGATGAAAGGCAAAGAAAAGACAACGAAAAAGACATGAAAACGGAAGGAGGTAAAGTGGCACGAAAGATAGAATTCCGAAGGCCTGTGAATAGCTGAGATTACCAAATAGTACCCCCTGAGGTCGCCAGTAACCATGACACACGATAGACAAACCTAAATAACGTACACTTACCACATTTCGCTTATGCTATGCCCTCTTAGAGGCGTTTTCGAATAAATAATCCCGACGGTATTCTCGTCGAGTGTGCTGCTGATGAACAAAGAGCCTGAGGAACGGAGAGCTCTGTGAAACGCTCTCTTTGAAGAAGGAACGTAAATAAGCCCAAGCAAGGGAAAGCATAAGCAAAATAAAACACTTTGTATTCATTAAGACTTAAAATGTTACGATTTCCATATTATTATTATTATTATGCATTAAGCTAAAGACTATGAACGACTGTTACCTGGGGAGTCAGTGAAGTTTTAATTAGTGATGTACCGATGTATCGGTATCGGTACCGGCAAGTATCGGTCATTTTACTGGTATCGGTATCGGCAAAATCCGGCCGATACTTTACCGATACTTGCCTATAATACGTTTTTATCATAAAAATTAAAGTCATAAATCATGAAAGGAAAAGTATAAGCAAATAAAGAGCCTATTCATACC
>JACJUY010001911.1:70107-81492 GCA_014220935.1 Platorchestia sp. MABIK | reverse complement strand
GAAGTTTCGTTTAAACCTAGTTGAAGTTTTGTCCAAACCTAGTTGAAGTTTCGTCCAAACCTAGTCGTAGTTTCGTCCAAACCTAGTTGAGGTTTCGTTCAAACCTAGTCGAAGTTTCGTCCAAACCTAGTCGAAGTTTCGTCCAAACCTAGTCGAAGTTTCGTTCAAACCTAGTTGAAGTTTCGTCCAAACCTCGTTCGATTGTTTTGGTCCACTTTTGGAACCAGTTACTATTAGAGCTAGTCTACATTACGTTGCAATACGATTAGAAACACGTATTTATCGAATGGATTTCATTTCGTTTTTTAACAATTTAGTTAACAGAGCAAGAGCAGTTTTATTATTCATAATCAAAATCTTTATTGACAGTATTGTTATATTATTAGATAAATTAGTGAATAATTTTATTATAACACCCATGTAGGGCTTATAATGATTTTATTTTAATATAATTTTCATAGTATCGGTATCGGTAGTAGTATCGGTCAAAGTATCGGTATCGGTCAAAAATGGGTATCGGTATCGGCCAAAAAAATGGTATCGGTACATCACTAGTTTTAATTCATGTTGCACCACAAGCGGCAAAATTTAGGTTTCCCATCACGCCTCCCTATCCAGGCAAAAGAAACCGAAGTATCAAAATGAGGCGAAAAAATAAACTAGTGATGTACCGATACCATTTTTTTGGCCAATACCGATACCGATACCCATTTTTTTACCAATACCGATACTCCGATACCTGGAAATACCGATACTTTGACCGATACTACTACTGATACCGATACTTTCACAATTATATTAAAATAAAACCATTATAAGCCCTACATAGGTGTTATAATAAAATTATTCACTAATATAACTAATAATATAACAATATTGACCATTAAGTTGTTGATTTTGAATAATAAAACTGCTCTTGCTCTGTTAACTATATAGTTAAAAAAAAAACAAATGAAATTCATTCGATAGATAAGTGTTTCTAATCGTATTGCAACGTAATGTGGACTAGCTCTGATAGCAACTGGTTCCAAAAGTGGACCAAAACAATCGAACGAGGTTTGAACGAAACTTCAACTTGGTTTGGACGAAACTTCGACTAGGTTTGGACGAAACTTCAACGAGTCATTGAGTAACCATGAGTAAACAAATTGATGCTAAAAGCAACTGAAAATGACTAAATTAAATATAATGGTAAAATCGCCCCGTAAAATGCAAGATTTTGCATTTTAGTGCTATTTTTCCTGCTAGGTGATAGATTCGTACTTTAATGCTAAGTTGGTATCACTGCAGTCCAGTGTCATAGTTTGATTCGTTTCCCAAACAAACAAACATCGACATCTACGGATGCTTTATTTCCAATTCAAGCGTGATACATATCGCCTTATACATTGGTTTTTCAAATGTCTTATAACTAACACCAGGACGCCATGACGCTCTTCCCCGGTCAAGACCGGTGCCCATTTCAGACACCTGAGTAAAGTGGGATATTGTGCTTAAAATTTTTTCTCCTATACCCAACGGAGAAAATCGATACCAGCGCCGGGACTCGAACCCTCGTTGCCCTCACGGAGGCAGGTCCTAAAGCCACACGGCTATGACGAGCACAAAGTTTTTCGGTTGCGTCATCTTTCCGCTCTATTGTCGTGTGATACAGTAATTAGCATGTATGAACAAATAAGTATTCACTGTTTAGCAATCTTTATTTACCAACTGAGGTTATTATCCAACAAAATTTAACAATAAATGATATTTTTCTCCATTTACAGGCGTGAAATAGTAATATAATGTAGCATTTGGTCTCAGAAATAGCAGCGTGAACGCAAGCAGTATACGTATGTACTAACACACAATGTGCAGAAGCAAACACGGCTCTTTTCGGTTTGGGGGCCTGTCGAATTTTTATGTTTTTTTCGCCAAAGTATGTATTTTGGTGTAAAAAACACGAAAATGATGACCATTTTGTGGAGAAATTATTTATTAAGCTCAAATTCATTAACATTTCATGAAAAACTGCTGTTTCTCGGTACGTTTTTTGCCACACAAACTCACACAGACAGGAATCTATCATTTGTCGGTGAGTGCCTCCCTGACTTTTTTTTCATTTTTAGACTATGCCATACACTCTCAATCATTTGAGTGTGTGCACCTGTTGCAGGGTCCACCAAGTTTTCACTATGATTAACAGTGAGGTGTTTGAAATTATACCCTTGGTTAGGTTAGGAACACTTAATGAAAAATTTGCCCACAAAATGATTATCATTTTCGTGTTTTTTACACTAAAATGCATACTTTGGCGAAAAGAAAACTTTAAAATTCGATAGGCTTCGAAACCGAAAAGATTCGCAAACACGCAATGAACAATAAGATTGTTCGTGAATTTTTCAAACGTCTTAAAACAGACGAAAAATGCAAGATTCGTAATGTACGGCAATTTACATACTCAATTGAAATGAAATTATTAGCTTCGTAATATTTGACGATTTACAAGCTAAATTAAAATAGAGTTTTCAGGGACTTCTTTATTAAATTTACAAAAACTTTAAAATGCGCCTTTAACTTTATTTAATTGGTACGATTTTTGTTAGCCTGCCATGTACTTTGAGAAATGGATCATTATTAGATTATTAGTTAGTTTAAGCCTCCCTATCCGCAACAAAGGCGATCCAAAGAGAGGAAGGAAGAAGGCACCATTTAGTATGAAGTTAAGGGAACGCGGAATCCATGCAGAAAGGGCATAGAAACAGTAAGATAAGAAAGAAGTTCATGAAACAAGATGAAAGTTGAAGAAGAAAGTAGTAGGTGTTGAGAAAACAGGACAGCAGTGAACCGAAAAAAAAGTTGGTCCGTAACAAAACAAAAACCTATGTTATTTTAACAAAAAGAAAGCCTACCTAACCTTTAGCTCGGGCCCTCACATTGCCCCCCTGGGAGCGCTAATTCCCATAGATACAATAATTGTATCCCCCTGAGGGGTTTGAGAAATGGAAATTGGGTCAAACTATATAGGTTTTAGTTGCTAAAGTATAATAATTTTGTGTCGCTGCTGTGTTTAACTTCATGGAACATAGCTTTCACTTACTGACCGTACGTGACTCATCGGGAATTCAAAGTAAAAAATTCAGTTAGCGGGCCTGATTAAACGCCGTAATTCAACAGTTATCCAACTAATTTAGTAGGTATGAATAGGCTCTTTATTTGATTATACTTTTACTTTCATGATTAATGACTTTCATTTGTATGATAAAATACGTATTATGGGAAAGTATCGGTGAAGTATCGGCCGAATTTTGCCGATACCGATACCAGTAAAATGACCGATACTTGCCGATACCGATACCAGTAAAATGACCGATACTTGCCGATACCGATACCTCGGTACATCACTAAAATAAACCACACCAAAAGTACAGTTATCGAGGAAATTATTCGTACACCCCTCGTCTTTCAAAACATTCTAGAATTATTCAATAACTATTGTTGCCACAGGTATAAGATTTTCGCAGGGTATGAAGTACATATTAGTGACAATAATACGAAGTTTCTAGGAAAAAATATCATTTTTGAACGATTTAACAAGCTGAACTTCAGAAACACGATAAGACAACACTATTCATACAATTGAGAACATTACATTTCAATGAGAAGTATTTACCGTTATACTTGTTTTATTGAAAAAATTTGTGTCTAAAATGTTCTTGAACGTTCTAGATGTATGATCATTCTAGAAAATTGTGCCCAGAGCTAACGGGGAGCCAGAGGAGTAGAGCTATGTCATTCGCACACTAGCGCCACGATGGGAACAGCTAAGGAACTCGGTGTGGACCTCAGAGAGAAGATTATTGACTGCCACAAAGCTAGAAATAGTTAGGGCAACATATCTAAGCGTTTGAGCATCATAAGATCTACAGTACAATCTGTTATAAAAAAAAGTTTGCCAAGTTTGGCACTGTAGAAACGTTGCCTGGGCGTGGTCTCAAACAAAAACTCTCGGTGAAAATTTCTCGAAAATTGTGTCGTGAGGTCAACGCTTAGATTAGATTATAAGTTAGTTTAAGCCTCCCTAACCGCTACAAAAAAAAAAGCGTATCGAAGAGAGGAAGGAAAAAGGCGCTATTTAGTATGGAGATAAGGGAATGCGGAATCTATGCAGGAGCATAAAACAGTAAGTTAAAAAGAAGTTTATGAAACAAGATAAAAATTGAAGAAGAAAGTAGTAGGTGCTGAAAAAAATAGAACAGTGAACCGAAAAAAGGTGGTCCTTTAACGTAAGAAAAAATATTCATTTCAACAAAAAGAAAGCCTACCCAACTCTCAGCTCGGGCCCTCACACATTTTGCTCCTGGGAGTGTTAATTCCCATAGATACAATAGTTGTGTCCCCTGATTGGAGATAGATCACGTGAGACCCAGCTAGACGTAAATACAAGCGAGATCTGACAATGTCAGAAACACAGCGGCAGATTATTGGCAGTAGAGCCAGGGCCCACAACTCAGAATCGCCTCTAGGGAGCACCACGACAAACAGGTACTGGCAAGCAAGGCCAGGAGAAAAGTCTTGTGTTCTATTGTCTTAAGCCAACGGTTAATGACATCAGGTTCGGTTATAAGTTTTTCTATGTGATATAATGCTGGGCAGTGAATATCAAAGAAAGAAATCAGAGAAACTTGCCTCATTTTAGAACATTCTTAACCCAGGTGTGAAACAGATAATATTCAGAAATGGTGTTAATGATCATTAGTTATTACAGCGTTACTTAGCTGAGACGAGAAAGACCAAGTTGTAGACAGAGATCAATATTATTCGAGCGTGAACAAATTAATTCATAAAAAATTACACCAAGGCAAAATTTATAAGCTTCTAACAGATGATTTTGTTGACAAGGATTTTGCGATGAAGCTGCATAAAAAACTATAGAACATTTACATGATGAATATTCTTGTGATTTATTTACATTTCCGGGCGTGAAAGAAATGGGTAGGGGAAACGTTACATGTTGAAGAAAATCTCAGCAATATCTCACTTTAACTTTTAATTGACAAGGTACGGTATTTACTGACGATGCATGCGCTTCCTTAAGGAAGAAGGGCGGAGGGTTAACTAGCCCGTGGAAGCGCTCCTGGAGGAGGCCGCGCGCTATCGACAGCACCTCCATTGACTCACTCACTGGCTACTGCACCGTAATGACACCATGGGAAGCTGCGATAGCCATTTACGTTTTTCAATAGTCCGTTGCGATGAGAGGCGACGCAAACGCATCTACTGGGGCGAGTTCTGATTTGCTTGCATCAGAACTCAATTTTAGATTTAATTTCAATTTAACATCGATTCAGAACCGGGAATCAGTGTGTTTAGGTGTAGGCGCTCGCCCTTAGTCGCACGTATCCTGTGCAACAAATCTCAGACCATGGGTGTGCCTTTCATATGAATCGAGTCACACGACTTATTGATTACACCATCCAGGCGCCCGTACTTCTTTAATGTCAAACACCTAACGCAGGGGTCGACCATCGGTCAAGCAGGAAGCCGCAAGGAAATCCCACACACATCGAGAACAATCTGAGATAACCTGTCACCGCTAACATCAATATCGAGATTACTGTAGATTTAAGCGTAAAGAGAGCCGATGCGGAAGTGCATTTCTTGCGGTAACTTTCTCCGTCAACGTTAGCTATAAAACTAGTTTTTATAACTCGCTTAATCTACGTGTCCTTCTAACGAGAAGCCGCTGAATTAAACATGTACGGAAGACCCACGGAAAAAGAGCTAAGTGCTATCTCTTGATTCCCCCAATGAATTTTGCGAGCGCCCTAATCTTCACTGAAACAAAGACGGACTTTTAAGAGAAAATAAAATGGTCACAAAAGAGCGAAAATAAAAATTTATTCTACTTGTGAAAACAATATCCTAAAAATACAACTTGGCAACAGCTCAGAAAAAGAAAAAACACATTCCCTCACTATGACTCAGGCTCGATTCACAACAGACTTGTACGATAAATTCAACTATGAGGGAGGCGAACGAACGAGATTTTCCCCCTATGAAACAACCCATCTCTATCTTATCCATTTCCGAGCGGAGAACAAGACATCTATCGCATTTTTATTAGAACTTGCATTGGAAATCACTTCATTGAGGGCTACTGCCAACAAGCACAACCATCCAGGGCACATTTCAATGGGCTCTTGTGGGGGGAGCGGCTTAAGCGATGGCTCTCAGCCGGGGATCCACTCGTTCTACAGCATGAAAGCCCATGTCACCGTTCATTTCTAAAGAATTTTCTGATACGGATTCTAAATTATACAATACTTGACGATTTGTTCATCTCCGAACCAGACACTAAAACACAAAATCGCACATACCGTGAATGAGTTTTTATTGTAGCTTAGCTTCAAAAGTGATTATTTTGAAGGGAGTGGTGTGTTCCGTGTGTAGATCATGAAATGAGAAAATAGCAAAAAAAATGAGAAATAAAAAAATACTTCCAATGCACGGCAAGTGGTCCTCGAGCGAGGCAATACGTTTAACACTTGATAAATTTCCTCCGTAACAAATTTTTCATTTTTTACTCTCTTCTACACAGAAAACTCATGAGAAGCCACTAAGCTTTATCTCTAATCTTCTCCGAGCCTCCAATTTTTTTATACTAATTAATTTCTACTCTATTTACTGAACACAACTCGGGTGAATATACTTAAGTGAAGCACTTTTAAAATATCAGAATGTTTTCCCGATTTTTCATGGTTTCTTAGTTCAGAAAACTTCTATCCTATTCAGGTGAGAGTAAAAATTAGTATTTGCGCATAAACACAAGATTTCGCAAAAATGATTGAACATTCAGAAATTTTTTAGTTATCTAAACCTAAACAGCGTACTTCTAAAATGTCTTATCAAAACCTATTTTTTGTAATATGTTAATCATATAAAAATCTTTAACAGTGTAATGATTGATGCTAGAATAACGAGTACGAAATGAAAGTTTTTGATAGAAAACTCGCTACTACCTGTAACCAATGTTAATTTCATTGAATCACGCATTTGACCTCGCTTATTTCCCGTAAAGGATAAATATAGATGATTTTACAAGGTTAAACTTAAAAATTGCGTTGGATGCAATTTTAAACAATAATTAATAAGAATCCTCGAACTATTTATTTAGGATCGTTTCAACAAAATCAAAAAAATTAAGCTGCTGTACTTAAGGAGGAGTTACCAGTATTCCGTTTCATACGAACAGAACTTCCAACACATTTTACGGAGGTAAAATTCAAGCATGTTCATTTGATCTATTTCCGTTGAACTCCATACAAAAAACTCGAGTGTCTGAAAATTTATCATGGACAAAAAAAATTAAGAAAATGCTCTAGAGATGCCCTTCAACACTTACGAGACTGCCGTGATGACATAAGTTGGTCATCGCACAATAATTGCCTGATGCGACAGCTGGCTGCTCGAACTGTTGCAGCTCTGGTGCCAACCTCCAAGTCACGCTCGTCTCATTGAGCACAGGACATTTCAGCAGTCACTGACCTCCAGCGCTCTCGTTCGATGAACTACCACGCAGCCGATGATGTCTAAGGGCTCAGTGAACAGTTAATCAGACCACTTACGTTTAAACAGACTTCCACAAACGTTTGATGATGGTATTGAGCGTTTCAGTTTGAAGAAACAAAATGAGGATTGAAAATTGTTTTCTACGATCAAATATTTAGCAATGAATTTATGGACAAAGGACAATAAAATAAGTACCCACAAAAACCGAAAACGTAACAGCAATTTAACAGAGCATTTCTGAGGTGAGTTAAACACGGCTACGCAGTAGTCAAAAATTAGAAAATTATGGCACAATTTACGAATGATGTCAGTAACCATTAGTGAGGATATGGATAATAATATTAGGTCGTGAACTAGTTCCTGCCTCCCTAACCAAAACAAGAGGATCCCAAGAAAGGAAGGGGGAGGCACCATTTAGTGTGGTAATAAGGAAACGAGTAATTATGCAAAATTTATGTCCCCAAAACTTGCGTATAAAAATAGCTTAGTCTTAAAGAATTTATGAAATAAGATAGAAATTGAAGAAGAAAATAATGAGCGCTGAAAAGACACAGCTGCGAATCGAAGACAGATGGCCCGCAACAAAACAAAAACCTATTCTATTTCAACAAAATTATATTTTGAGTCTTCCAAAGCACGACAAAGGCGTTGCCAAGAGAGGAAGCAGGAAAACACCATTATTTAGGAGGGAAATAGTCGGAGAATCTATGCACACGGTGTGTCCTCACACCTAGCGCATAGTAACAGCAAAATTAAAAAAAGTACATACAAAACAAGATAAAATTGAAGTAACAGGCACTGAAAAAAGGACAGTAGTTCTCCGAACACAAGGTGGTCCGTATTTAAAGCAAAAATTACTCCATTGAAACAAAATGAAGAGCTACCTAAACTACAGTAAACCCTAATTCCCACAGATACAATAGCAGGTCACCGTGGCTGAGTGGTTAAGAACGCGGCTTTCATCGGAAGGTGCTGGTAGTTCGAATCCCGGCAGTGCCACCCGGTGATTTCTCTCCGTTGGAAAAAGGGGGAACTCAGCAACAATTCCTCAATTTACCCAGACGTCGGAAATGGGTACCGGCTTGACTGTGGGGTAACCGTCATTGCGTCCTGGAGTTAGTTATAAGGCATTTGAAAAACCAATGTACAAGATCGCATGCATCAAGGTTGATTGATTGGAATAAAGCATCCTTTACTTTACAGCATCCTTTAAGGTGTTCATTTCAACAACACGAAGACCTACCTAACTATCTGCTCGGAACCTCACATCTTCCTCCTAGTAGCCTTTATTCCCGTATACTGAATAACAGGTCGGTGCAAAAGTAATGTCCGGTTTAAAGAACCTAGGTAAAAATGAATAAGCCGATAACTAGGGAAATATTCATTAACATATCCTTCATTGCATGCAATGACCACATTCCACCTTTCAACCAGCTTATACATGCCTCGCTTGTAAAATTTAAAAGGTTTAAAATAAGGAAATAAGATGCAAGTTCAACTTTTTTCAATACAAGAGTGTGTCAATCAATCTGATTAAAAAAACCGCTATTGCCAAGGACACCGCGCATCATGAAAGCTAAAACGCATGCCGGTTATTGTAACTTACAAGGTTACCATCATTTGGTTCACGTCGAGTTTTTCAACAATCATGAAGTGCAGTCAATTAACTTCAAATTTTACGGCGTTCTACAGGATCTGGACGCACGCACATAATGGTCGATCAATCATATGGTAGAGGGCCAGGACGACAAGCATCCTTAGGTCATTACACGGTGCTGATGCGCCCGACTCGATCTAAATGACTCGTTGTGATCCCGCTTTGGGGAGAGCAGAACCCTGGTGTGTTGCCCCCAACTAGAAACGCGGAGTCAGAATGGTACTAAGGCTTGTCAAACAAGCACGTACTGTTTCGATCAAGCACATAATAACCTAATGCATCCATTTCAGGAAATTTTATTAAATTTACAATACACTTTCGGAGAAAAACAATTCTAGAAACAGAAGTGGCCTCGTTGTATGACGTCTTATAAGTACAGTACAACACATGCAAATTTTTTAACAGCAAGACTACCGTAATAACTACATGGTAGTCATTACCCAAGTGAGCAAATATGAACCAATGCTGAACATCAAAATTATTAAGTAGAAATTTGATAACATTGGGTGCTAGCTAGGTAAAACGCTGGTGATTCTTTACATATTCCAGTGAAGAAGCCACCACTCGTACACCTTGTTGCAAAACTAGATAATATTCGGCCCCTGCACACCAATGAAGCAGTTGCAACATTCCCGCTTTGTCCTCGGAGTCAATGTCAGCAGATGCACAAACATGAATACCTCTGGGAAACGGACAGTTAAGTGCATCACCGCAAGCTCGCAGCTTCCTCACGGAACACTGAGAATCAGTGACCGAAGATATGCCGCTTTCCCGTTAGGTTGTCAGGCATATTAGACTCAGCCTGATCAGCTACGCGTCATTCTATCCTTCCGCTCAACCAAATTGAAGTTGAATGACAGACACAAATTATAAGTACTCTAACTCGATTCAAGACATACTGTATTAAATTTATATTTACATTACAACCATTTCAGCAACAACGTGTGCAAATTTATCTACTCCAAAGCGCCAGCATTTAAGACAGGAAAGATTTGTGTAAATACTCTTAAATTTCGAGGAGGTATTTCAGCCCTGTGATGAGCAATCATCTGCACTATTTCAGGACAGTTAGCCAGAGATTCCAGGACAAGAACAGTTCAGACTCGAGCCTCTCCTCCCATCAGTAAGATCTCAACTCTTCCATTAGATGAAGGCATCGTGTTGGCCAAGAAATTAAACATGGTGCTTATTAAAACTAAAATATCCACTACTGTTCAACATATTTATCACTGACTACTCAAATTAAATAGACTAAAGGGTGAGCCCTGAGCAAGAATGCGTAACAGAATTACTTGTATTATACGAAAATCGTGGTTGCGCAAACGCTGATCGTCAATTAATGTTCGAAAACAAGACCTGACTTCAACGTTTAAAGAACGCTCTTACATAATTTGGAATGTGCCATAGATTGAATGAATGACTGACGCTGCTAAGATGAGAGAGGCCAAGGCCCCATCCGGTCATAGGGCTCTCCAGTGACACCTAAGGAATAAATTTTCAACAACATAAAAAGAAGAAAGCGGGTGCCACAGATCCAGTTGGCCATCTGAACGGGTACTATATACCAGGTATAACTTGAAACTTTGGAAAGTAATCAAAAAATCTTGCTTTCAATCGTATATGAATATTCAAGACGTAAAAAGACCGCAACATTCGATAGGAATTGGGTTTCTTGGTCTCTCCCTTTGAAATCATACGACAGTGCAACACGCCGGATGAAGCCAAACGTACCTATTTTGCTCGACTTGTCTATTAAAACTCCAATAGATAGGCAATTAATAGATAACTTCAAACATGTTACTTGGCTGCAATTTTCTTCATAATTCTTCGTACGTTTTCATAATTTTCCGTGTGTTTCCATTAGTCATGGAAAATAGTCATCCACATTAAAAATTTGGGTCAATATTGAATTTAGGCCTTTCACGGAAATTAGAAATTCCGCTCCAAAGAATCACTAAAGGAACACATTTAAAAACGTTTTACACGTATGACATTCTGCTCGCTGATGCCTTATTTTTGAGTTATTCAACTTTGAAGTTGTAAGAACGTCGTATATAAAAGTGAAGGAGCGGACACGTAAATATGCTGTAATACGGTATTAACGTAACTATGGGTGAGGTTAGGGTAGGTTATGGTAGGTTAGTTAAATAAACTAACCTAAAATAACATAAATCAAC
>JACJUY010001911.1:0-70066 GCA_014220935.1 Platorchestia sp. MABIK | reverse complement strand
ACGCATCGGCGAGCAGAATGTCATTCGTGTAAAACGTTTTTAAATGTGTTCCTTTAGTGATTGTTTGGAGCCGAATTTATTATTTCCGTGAAAGGCCTAAATTCAATATTAACCAAAATTTGTTTTCTAACACTAAAAAATGACAGATTGCAGACAACAATGATAGAACATTGGTATGAAGCTTTCATGATGCGGTCTTAATTTCCTTCACCGAATTGTGGTTTAAGCATGTTCTAATTCTGCATTCAACGCACCATACTACAGCAATGCAGACAAATCATTAAGGTGTTAGTGAATGAAGACGTTACATTCCAGTACAAATGAGCAGTACTACGCACGCAAGCAAATCCTTTCTTTGTAGATAAGCCTATGGGTAAAAAACAACCAGCCTTCCAAAATGTACGTGTGATATGAACATAAATCAACCCATCCTCCTCTGCCAATTACATCTTGCGTTCATACACCTAGTGACCTTCAGAAAATCTACATTGAATTTAACATTCTCCTCTCTGCAAAAGAAGTTCACAATTGACTTCGAAGAAGAAGACACAATTGATCTTCGAAAACAACAATTAACAAGACTATGACGAGAAATTTAGCACACCGTGAACAGATTTCAACCAAACGACTTGCGTTCTAGGTTTCAAATCTAACTTAGTTTCAACTCTAAATTTACTTTAATATTGAACAAACACACTGTATACACATCAATAATTGCGAGAAAAGCGTCAACTACAAATATCATTTAAAGTAGCAGTATCGACGTACGTTTTCACACGCACAATTAGTTAGGAAGTATTCTCAAGCGCGGATACTTGCGACCAAGCACAGTGGTATCGCCAGGCAGGCGTGGGAGCAGTGGTCAAGGACGAAATATTCTTGTTCTAAAATCAGCTGACGAGAGACACCACTCAACTACTTATCAACTGAATGACGGAAAACTAGTCAGTTTGAGCATAAATTATCAAGTAATTTAACACAGACTGCTAAAACTAATTAGTAAACCAATAACAGTTATTGTACGAGCTTACATTAATAGCTGAATGTTAACAGAAATATTGCAGATGCACCTAAAAATACAGTAGTGCACATCACAAAATAAATTTAAATGTAAACGGAAGAGGAAAATTTAGTGCAGCGAACAAACAAGTGCAAGTATCTCCAAGAAAGTAAAAGTAAAAAGATAGAAATGCAAGATTAAGATTCTTCCAGTTGGTAACCCCACAAGACTTCAGTTCAGTTCTGAAAAATTTACCTGGAACGACTTGCAGATCATCCAAAAGTTTGGCCGAAAGTAGAGTCCATGATGTCTATGCACGGAAAAAATCAAGTCAATGGGTTTAACATGACAAGAATTCAACTATTGTTAAGACTTGTTCACGTGTGCACAAGCGCACATTGAGATTCGCAGACCGATGTCAGCGCGCCACACACCTCCTCGACGTCTGAAGGTGAACTGAGTGAGTGTCAGAGTAGGATAGGAATCGACTCGCGGATTTGGACTCCAATTAGAAGACAATTTGATCGCCCGTCGCTCTACCGACCATTCTCTCGGAGTTATAAATAAATTAGGATGAAGAATTTATCTCTTTCATAGATATAAGAAAATGCTAATCTATAAAATTCACCTGAACCATGATTTACTCGTATAATTTATGTATAATGCTGTTGATGTTCTTTCGCATAGGCAAGTGCCGTTTCACATAAATCAGCACACTGTAAATTTTGAAAGCAAATTGGGGCCGTGGCCCCCCCTGGCCGCGCCACTGAATACAAGGATAATAATGATGGACTCACAACTCCCCTTATCCCCATGCCTCAACTCCCCATGCCTCAACAATTTATCAAGGTTAATTATATATTTAAATCTATTTTCGAATCGTGACAGGAGGCTTAAATTAAACTACAATAAAATGAGGGATACCTAACAAACAAACCACAGTCCACACAAAAGAGGGATAGGTACAAGCTGTCGGAACTTCCTGAAACGCAACAAATCTTGCCTGTAAAAATCCAATACTTAACAATTTTTCCAAAGCATAACGTAAGTTATGCTTTAAAACACCAAATCATAGTTGGCCAGTTAAAACTCACAACAAAACATTTTTCAATAGGTATTTAAAAAAAAAATTATTACAATATAAGAAACGTTACTTGCACGTATCACTTAATCTTCCACCTTTCTACGAACAACTCACCATGAAGTGAAAACTCGCCGGCGCTCGCTATCGATTTCTACATCAACGTGACACAACTAAAACCTAATCCATATCCTGCTCAAACTGCAAAACACAGAGCACCAGTGATGGAGCGCACTCAATAATTATTTAAAGACGAGCTGACCCGAGTCAGCCGCACATGGAGCCAAAAAGTGGGACGAACAGAAACTGCACCGAACCGACTTGGAGCTGAGGGAGCCTGAATTCCCCTATGAGATAACTCCATTTCCAGCAGAAGAACTTTGACTATCCTTTACATCATCAAGGACGCTTTCTGAACTTCATGGTCCAATATACTGTGACTGTCTATCCTCGTCAGTATAAGTCGAGGATGAAATCAATTGAATCTTTAGTGAACCACGACAGAATCGGTAATAGACGTGGCTGAGGAAGCTGTGAGCTGGCAATGCCTATATTGAAAGTATTGGTCAAGTCCTGCGTCAGATATAGGCAGGCCATTTTGTACGTCATTTCTACTCTCTTTTTTATATTACTAGTGTACACGACCCGTCAAAAATGATGGGATTCGAGAGTTTCCTTAGATAAGTCTCAAGATATGGATGACAAACAAATACAAGGTAACCAAAAAACCTTTATCCGTTTTTAACGGAAAAAAAGAAATGCTTTACAGTATTTGTAACTTATATTTAGTCTTCGAAGTAATTCTCATCGGCATCCTGCACCTTCTGCTAACGTGTCTCCAGCTGTTCAATCCCCTTGAAGTCAAACTCGAGGGGTTTGGACGCAAAGAAGTCCGTGAGGGCATGGCTCAAGTCTGCTTCATTGGTGAGTGATTTCCCACGAAGATGATTATCCAGGGAGTGGAAGAGGTGGTAATCGGATAGCGCAAGGTCAGGTGAAAAAGGTGGATAGCACAAAGTCTACCACCCAAGTTGTTGTATGGTATCTCTGACCACTCGCCCGACATGCGGCCTGGCTTTGTCGTGGAGAAAAGCACACTTACCTTTGCGATTCACCAGTGCTGGCTCCTCCTGGTGCTATGCCTGTTGCACACGTTCCAATTGCTGTGAGCATAGGTCCCAGTGACCGTTTGGCTCGTTGGTAGCAGCTCATAATGAACCACTTGACGACCTGTCCATCAGACACGAAGCATAATCTTGCTTTGGTGCATGGTGGTCTTGCGGTGTGAGGGACAGCAGCCTGAGGTGACAACCTTTGCCCCCGAAATTCTTGCGAGTTTCGTATAGAACCCACTTTTCATCACTGGTACGCACTCGATTGAATAAAGATGCGGTGCGGTGGCGAGAAAACAGCGATACTCAGGCTACCACTCATCTCTTGTGGACCTCAACAACTTGTGCGGAACCCACTCGCTCAGTTTGTACGGTAACCTCACCGTAATTGGCGATGCCGGTGAAGGTAACTGTTTCATCGGAAACGTTTAACTGTCTTGCAAGTTCACCACACGTTAGACTACTGTCCTGTTCAATGGCCGCATTCAGGATTCTGTTATTCAAAATCTGTGGTCGTCCATTGCGGGGCTCATTCCGGAGGGACAAATCTCCCAACTTGAGTTTTTGAAATCAACGCCTTGCCTTGCAGTACGTTCATTCACAGCACTTTCCCTAAACTCTTGACATATGCGGGGACTTGATGCAGCTGCTGATAAGTCCACTTTGAAGTCGTAAAGCAAACAGCCCCGAACGAGATCTGTAGACACTTTCATCCTTCTCCACTGCTGTCCCGCTTATAACAATTATGGCCACACATGGTGCGCGTGTTTTTATAACATCTGAAGTTCCTACTTTCGGCTGTCCGAATCTGAAAACAATTACTACACGCATTGCGTATGTACTTCAACTGCATTCAATGGCTAATAAAAAAAACAGAACTTTTTTTGGTTACCATGCGTGTATGTCCATCCTAATAGTACCCGTGATTAATATATCCTTGTACTTATGCTCTGATGAAATTTACATCTCAGATACGATCATTTAGCATCCTTAAGAACGTGACAGAGAGACGGACCAACAAAGCAAACAGAAACTGGGCCTGATTATTTATTATTGTAAGTGCTCAAAACTCTCTACAAATTGAATGCGTTCAATGAGATTCCCATTGTAATAACATAGGAAAAATTGCGCACAAAAATGCTTAAATTTATTTATTTAGAAATTTAAAGAGACACGTGGCGTTTCACTACATGAAGAATCATATCATATATCAGCTCCTTTATTCCATTTCTCTCCGAATGAAAGCCATATTCTTTATCATCGACTCGCTTCGTGCTATTTTAAAGACAATGTTTGATCAAATGCTGATGTAAACCTGCGTATGTGCTAATAAGTCACCCATCTAGTCGCAAAATTTTTAACATAAAAACATCAAAATCATGATAAAGCATACTTTATTTAGAATCAACAAACCGGCGTTATGAAAGCTAAAGCAAGGAAAAGCTACATTTTTAAGTTTTTGACGCTAAATCAGAGTCAATCTCACACACATGCAGTATCTCTTCAACGCAAGTTGTACTTAACTGATTTGAAATGACTTTCTAGCTAATATTACAAATTCTTCGCCGTTATTTTGCGTGAATAAATGTGTGAAAATTATCTTAATGTGACAACAGTGGATGCCTATGTTCCGTTAACAAACACTAAATCCACCGCTCATCGATACCGCTGAATTTGATTTAGCCGAGCTTTCAATCCTGACTGGATCATCATCAGGACAAGGCAACATACTGCAAGATTCGAACGTTATGGTAAGTACACGGTATCCAGGATGAGGCTGTTGAGTAATATTCTAAGGAATTAGGAAACCTCTACACGAGCTGCAATAACCACAACACAGGATGAGAATAACAACTCGTGTCCATGAAAAAAATTGAACAAATCTTTCGCTACTTGTTCATTCTTCTAGGGAATGTCGTCACGTTGCTGAATTTTGAACAATGCATCTCTGCACAGAATTCATTTTAGGATTTAAAACCTGATATTTCTCGAAAATTGCTCTATGAGCAATACTTTCAATAACATCAGTTACGTGTTCTCAAACGTTCTCCTTTTCTCCTATCACAGTCGTTTACTTTCATCAATATTATCAAGTTTGAAGGTAGAAATTTAGAACACAACTCGAACCAGAGTTGAATAAGAATTCTACCTTCAAAATGGAGATTAGACGACCCTTTTTCTTACATCGTCAACTTTTTCAAAAAAAGATAGTTTTGACACAATCATGTCAAGCAAAGTCATCTTTCCGTAAAGAATAACCATGAACTTTCACTTATTTCTAGTTATGGCTACAGTAGTGAAAGTGATTCTTGGTATGTATAGTTTCACTAAACAAGAATTTTGAGTTTATATTACTCTTCCTATATCATCATTACTATGAACACATGAGCTTTTTGACTCGTACTCCTCACGAAAACCGCCGAGAAACAGCCCTCTGTGAGTTCAAGTTCCAAGCTCTCCAGGGAAAAACATCAATAAGCATGACTAGCTGATTTTCAAATTTTGAATCGTGTACATTCTTTTTGTTAAAATCAGGTTTATCTTGCGAGAGTACATTATCTTTAAAACAGGCCACTGATCACACTTTAAAGGTAAGTTCAAGATTCAAACATGTTACGAAATTTGCGGGCAAATAATTATTGTACGCCACTGGAGTTGAGCCAACGATTGAACGTGATCGAAAATCATGCTCGCCACGCTCTGCAGCTCTGATGTTAGGTTTGATGGTGCCTGACGTCAGTCTAACTCGACTACAGCAGACTCTGAGGGGATCACACTCCAACCAACAAGATACTATTTTGAAACAAATAGAAATTCCCAAAATATTATTATTTCTGAGAGCAAGAATGACACGGAAGGCATGTCGATGGAGAATTGGCTTTGGAATTTCAATGAAATCGTATGATTTTGCTTCGATTGTTCAAAAAAAAAAAAAAATACGGTGAAAGTGAGACGTTTAGTAGCATAAAGATTCTACGTACTTGACATACCATCTGAATCTTAATCACTAGATTCAAGTAAACGCAACCCTGCATTGAAATCACGAAAAAATGGAAAAAGAATAAAAACTTCAAAAGGCTGCGAAAGTGTTCAAAATTTTTGCAATTTTACCGACGAGTGCAATACTTAAAATATTTAGGAAGAATTCGGCTTACGTCGAAAATGTTTCCTTAAACTTGAAAACAAATTATAAACAGCAATAAAATGTAAGTCAGTGTTGAAAGAACTTTGAAAATAACATATTGACAAAGGTAACATAATGTGATATCAACATTTGATAGATACGGTTGCCCAAATTCCTAAACTGCTGTCCGCAGTGAACAATTAATCCTGTAAAAAGCTTCTTCTAGGAATGGAATGGCAGCAGAAACGACTTGAAACATACTATCTCCCACTATTTTGACATAATTTTACCAAGACTGAATAAAATCTGGCAATATAAAAGAGAATGCCATTTTTTATTGCATGCTACAAATAAATGTAAATTTTGTGGCTATGTGCACGACCATATCATGTAATTTGTGCTGAATTGACACGAAAGAAATGATAAAAACAACTTTGATAGACTACGTGTGTAAACTTATGTTATTACTTTGGTTTATGAATATTTAGTTGATTTATTAAGTATTTGTACCTCTCTCTTGTGTTTAAATCTATACCGCACAAAGGAAATATAAATAGAATATAGTATTCGTGGGTAAATTTTACTCGTAATTAACAAGAGTTTTTAATAAAAACCTCATGTTTGAGACATTGTAGGTGAGGACAGCTATTTCCACCCTGATAGCCACCACGCATCTTTTCGTGCCGTGCTATTAAGAAAATCGTGCTCTGAAGTTCCTACACAGACTTTGCTCTGCCCTGGAAAGATACTAAGATGAGTTTTGATCTCAGGACAGGCATAAAAGTGGTTTAATTAAAAAATAAATCCCGATCTCATAAGAATATCGCTGTGAGGAACGATCTTACATCGGTTGTCACAACTGAAAATGTCACAACTGAAACAGAGTCACAACTGAAAATGTAACTCTTAGAAAATGACATCACTTACAGAGACCATAAGGAAAATAGGCTTGGTTTTTGTAGGAATTATAAGGATTGGATGTAAGAGTATAGCAATAGAAAAATGATGTTCAGGGACAGGAGCACGCGTTAGTGGCGAGAGTTGCTCACATGCGAGAGCTTGCTCACATGAGAGAGCTTGTTTTTTTTTTGTTATTTTTGTTATCTCACATATTTTAAATAATAACTCAATACATCACTCAAGAAACGAAGAACGTAATTTCTCTGAAAGAAGAGTCTCGCAAATTTACTCCAGAGTCGGTAGTGTCTGCATCAAAAGAAGTCAATCGCTCACATGAAGGGCGAACGTATGATAGCTCTTTAGAAGATACAATTGAATGTATGCGTAAGAATGCAGGAAAAGTGTTCTCAGCAGCAGTAAAATAGAACAAAAGAGCTGGCTGTTGCCGAAAGAAAAGAGTTGCACAGCACGAAGAGCTGCTAGGAGAATGTAAAATGTGATCCATGCAAGGCTGATCTGACAGACAAAAGGTTACAAAAGCATCAACATTTACGGATTGAAACTAAAAGGGAAGCTTGTGTAAAGCCCAAATAAAGGCACGTTGGTAAAAAGTCTTACAAAATCAAGTTGAAAAGCTAGCTATCTAAGAAGTAGACATAAGAGTACGAAGACAATATATATAAGACAACAATTAAATGAGCCCACTGCGAAGTTCTTCTATCATGTTAGGCTGCACGAGCCTGCTTTAGAATGGCGAATGTTCTTCCTGTTAACCTGTTATGAAAAAATTGCTTGGAGAATTGAAGGACATGAACCTTAGTACGAGATTCATGAATGATTGCTACTTTGATCTGTGTCCAATGAGAATTGTGTCGGAAATAGTTTAAGAAATTTGTGTAAAAATTTACGAGCGCAACTTCGCATGGAAAGATTCAGACAGAAACATTTCTAGTAAAAATTTACGTCTAATATTGGTTACGAAATATCGAATATACAGTACGTAGTTTAGTTGATAATGAAAAATTATTTTTCGTTCAATTGAGTGACTAATGCGTCGATGAAGGACATGGGGAACGAAATTATTTAATTTAGTCATAGCAGCAATTGGGAAAAAGGGTAAAACAACAGAGTGAAGGTATAAAAAATGGAATAAGGCTTTCGATTACTAAAATTCCTTTTTTTACAGTTAGTTCCAGAAAAAGAGCTGAAAATTACTTATCAATATCGTTCACAGTGGTTGTTGAGAATATTT
This sequence comes from Platorchestia sp. MABIK, assembly GCA_014220935.1. Taxonomy (NCBI): domain Eukaryota; kingdom Metazoa; phylum Arthropoda; class Malacostraca; order Amphipoda; family Talitridae; genus Platorchestia; species Platorchestia sp. MABIK. The sequence goes on along the minus strand of JACJUY010001911.1, from coordinate 61,597 downwards.
GGTGTTAATATATCTTTGTTTGTGTAAATCTATGTATTTATTTGCTAACGCTTTAAGTATTTTATGACACCTTTAGTAGGATAATTACTAAAAAATTGAATAGCTTCAGTTAAGGATGAGTTTAGCAATAGTTTCCAATCGCTATTTACAAAAAAGACAAAGTTATTCGGTTCACGAAAAATTTTTTGTGTCTCCCCTCATCGTATTTTGAAATCATTATTCAGAAAAACTTTTTAGGGAAACAATTGAATTTATATTTTATAATTTTTAAGAGAGATTCTAGTTCTTTAAAACTGCACTGATTGAACGAATCAAATATGTAAAAGCAGATGAAAAAGGAGTAATTATATAGTGTGATGATAAGTGCCCTTGGTTTTACCTCTCTTTGAAAATTTTATGTCAGCCGCTTAGAACTTCATCTTAATCATTGAACTTTGAGAGTATCATCTTTTCCTGGAATATTTTAAGAATAAATAACTCATTCTGATATTATACTCCAAATTTGAATATCATCCTCTGATATTATACTCTCTATTGCTATTATAATAAAATAACTCTCGAGACATTTCCGTATTTCTTCGTACTCCAAAAAACTTAGTCGTAATAGAATTACGGAAAACTTTCTGGCCGGTCCGAAACTTACTTCATTGAAACTTAATGTCCATAATCACAGTGGCTCTGTAACAGCACACATTTGCACTGCTTCGCTGATATTTCAGCGATTATGTAATTATTTCGGACAGGTACGTAATTGTAGCTCATATTAATGCTAATACGTCCATACAATAATACTCCACAATTTTCCTGTGCTTGGCAGCTATAGTTGGACAGCGTTAGAACGGGTTTCGTGTTATGGAAAATGAACTTTTTTTCAAGCAGTGTCATAATCCATAAGCATCAGTAAAAATTCGGTAGTACGTCCTAGTAAAGTGCAACATTACACCTGCGTTTGTCAGAAGTTTGGTGTCATTAGACCTCTGCTCGCGATGACTTGACCCGCACTAAGAGTATGTAGGAAGCGAAGTCTGAAATTTACTGAGCTCAATATGGTTCCGAGTTTTTCAATGTTAAAGAGCTTTCAAAACCAAGTCGACTCGTGAGGAGAAAGGAAACTTAGTAACGCATAAAAAATTTGTGTCAAACAAGACAAAAAGTAACCGAACAAAGACAATATAAAACTACATAAACAATACTAACACTAGATGACGGATCACAAAAAAAGGGAATGGTGAGATTACAGCTCGGTCGAAAGAGAAAGACTATTTTTAACACTTTTAGCCAGTCAAATGGAGGAGCTAAGCCAACATAGTATATCGAGCTATATCGCATTGACTCATGTTTTAATTTGTTCTTCTCGATTCAGACTTAAAAATCAAGTGAAACATTACAGATAGGAGATGTCTGACAGTCAATCTAGCTGAAGTTCAGCGATCGCCTTCAGACAAGATGACTCGAGCTCGTTCCTCATGAGACCTAATTGTAGACTCCGTGTCTTAACTCACGACGACTTGAGGAGGATAGGCCAAGAGACGAGCCACAGCTGTTTCCTCCGGACGAGGGTCGGTTGATAGGGAACCGCATTAGTCCATCTGATGACCTAACCTCCTTGCCTCGTTCTTTGTTAAATACTGTGATTGATTGAATTGCTTTGGTTATTTCTATTTTTAAATTACATCACTTCATAATTATAGCGAATGTTTTAGTGATTTCTGATTTAATTCATTATGGAGTAATTTGCCCATTACATGTTTCCGTCTTTCGTTTTACGGGTTAACTGGCTTAAATGCAGACATAAAACATGTAGCTCGCAGATTATCATCATTTGCGGCTAAGACAAGGGCAGTAGCCAAACTGAATGTTAAGACCCATTGTGGGTAAATTAATTTAATAAAATGAATGTGAAACCAACTCTTATGGTAAACACACTGTCTTTCTTTTTATTTTTCGTTCATGTAGGAACTTTTCTGAATCACTAAGTGGTCTTTACCATTTGTTTCAGACATGTATTACATGCTCTTATAGGCAATGGATGTTTCCGAAATGTATTCTATGGACATTTTGTAATGAATTTCCTGTAACCTTTCCGAAAGAGCGATCGCAACATTGAATGCGTGTATTCATATGGAATAAATTATATTTAAAAAAACTATTTTTTCCTTCTATCTTTTTGACATCTTGTGATACCATCTTTTTTGACTTTCTTAAGAGCGCTGTTAGATATGACAGACACGAAGAAGAAATTAATGGACAAATTACGCACTTACGCGCCTGCAGATGTAAGACCTGTTTCATCACTCACTCTTCGACAATTTTCCTCATACTTGCATCACATTAAAAATTTGCATGCCAAATAAAGAAGTCATTGACATCATTAGAGGATGATAAAAAATTTTTGTGTTCGCTGGCTAAAATCGTTCAAAAGTTTCATGTGTTTGTTAACTCGTATTCCAATGAAATTATCCGTTATCACCGAAGCCAAATCATAGAGTTGCACAGCTGCCTGGATTGATCGCTGAATGCACTTGACCACAGTCGTTGATTCGATTAGAAAAGAACTGCACGTACAATAACTGGCAAAAAATTATTTCATTAATTTAAAATGTGCCCAATTTATTTTTTTCTTTTAATAATTAATGTAACAATTTGGATTGAGAATATCAATTTTTAATGAATCATAGTTGAAGTTCTATTAACAGCTGTGGCTCATAATGTTTACACTTGAAATTATTTCACATGCTCGCAGTGACTAACTTGTTGGTATTGAATAATTTATTTGAGATAGAACCTCTTTGATCTAAAGAACGACTAGAATGCTTCTAAGACGCTAAAATTATTGCGTAAAATCACTGATTTCTTAAAAAAAAAGTCAATGCAAGCTAAAAAAGTAAAATTCGTCAGTGCAGCGCTTGCATCTCTTTAAACGGAGAAGTTGGATACGCAATAGTGGAATAACGCACATAATTATGCCTCAATACTCTATGCCTCCAAGGGATTCAGTTCTCCCCGGAGATATATTTAAAGTCCGATATTAAAATGTATTTGATGAATGGAAGGATTTGCACACATATCTTTCAATTGAACCGCTCATATCTTACATTGTGCGTCAGTTCTATCAGGGACATTTTCACGAGCTCACACCTAATAATATAACTCTATAAGTTGTAAAAGACTAATAAATTCACGAGATAGTCAGCACTGTGATCAAGCATCTGGAGACAGTGTTGTAACCCAAATCTGTTAGCCAGGGCTTTGAAACTTGAAAAATTCGTACGAGTAATGAATGAAGGATGGTTTCCGCACTATATTTTACGAAGAAACTCACGATTCTCAGAAGCAAAAATCTCTCAACCTTCGACTTTAAGCTATCCCAAAGACAACGAAAGTTTCCTTGGAATTAAATTCGGATGGTGTTAAGATATCTTACGCATGCGATTTTCCTGAAGAGGCCTTCGTTGCCTTATCGCAGTGGAATTATGTGGAGACGAGGCGAGACTCCCATAATCAACACTTATGCAACCCTCGTTTTGAGAGCCGCTCAGCGAATGTAACTCGACATTCGGTGAGGAAGTGACCATATTAACAGATTCGATAAAAAAACAAAAGAGAAACGACATTTTGGAGGGCCAGAGAGCAAACACCGGAAGCTCTGCAGCTGCAAGGTCGAAGTGACCTCTTGTTCACCTGCGGGCTGGCACCGCCCACCCATTGGACATCTATGATGCATCACACAGTCGTAAATCTCGTCCGATGAGAGAGGAAACTTCTGCTTTATCGAGTGCTCTGACAGCAAATCATTGTAAGTATAAGGGATTTCCTTGGGAAGCTACGAAGAAGCGGCTACGGTGTGATGAGTTCCTCACTCCGTAACACTTTCTTTACAGTGTCGGAACTTTTCTTTCTTCGCCCTGACAAAATACTTTGAATTTTTTACTCAATCGCTGCAAATGAAAAATTAGAATCTTACGCACGTCTTCAAACAGTTGAAACTGTTGGTTTCAAAAAACGATTTGTCAGTAAGAGAGATTTCTTCACTAAAATTGTATTCGATGAATCAACGGAAAAAAACTATATTGCTCTGGGGCGTTTAAAAGCGCAGACTTTATGTGACTAGTATAAAACAAACTCATGTGCTGTTGTCAGCTGTTGATAAAACATGGTTTCGGATTAAAAATAAGTTTAAAAATTATGACGATGCCTGATTTGAAACTCCATGATAATATGTTTATCGAGAAACGAGGGTCTAGAACCCGAGTAGTATTGGTTTAAGATGACTAACACTTGCCAATGCCTCAAATCTTTCCAGTAATTTTTCAAGATTGGCTTTTATTAACATGCAAAATTTAGTAGTACAATGTTTTTCTCTTGTCTGGTTTCTTAGACATGAGAAAGTTTTCTAACACTGTTTTTTCTACGATATCGTTACCAAGCGTTTATGAACTCTGATTTTATCACAACTTACAAGGATCATCATTATGTAGTCTATTTTTCCTCATCTCTGACATCAATCTGAGTTGACATGGATCGTAAATGAGCTACTTAACACAGGCATATCCTACTGATGCCGATGAAGGGAAGCAGAGCATTTGGCAAAAATTGAAAGTTCCTGCAGACCAGTCATCTATGAGTAATTTTTCGATTGATGTATTCTTCGTGGCGTTTACAGCTGCGGTTAAAATAAAAGGAAAGAACGTAAATGGAAATAGATAATTCACAAAATATGTAACATGAATTAGAATGAAGTTTGCTTCTAGCGCACATCATATGCGCAAGTTTGGTTATCAAGTTCCAGTAATTTTAAATAGCTCTTTCATGACACGAGTTTATAAGAAATGACGATACGGATACAGATAAACTATAATGTCAACTGCAGGGCCCTCACAGAGATGCAAAAAGCTCTCAGCTTAGCTAATCGCAAAATGGATGTCTAACAAGGTGGGAGCTCGCATACACATGTGTTTCAAAGTCAGATGCAAGAATTTGGTTGGGAAATGCTGCTCCATCTGCCTCACCCTCCGGATATTGCTCCATCTAATTTTTACTTCGTCGGTAATCTGACATTGTCCTGGCGGAAAACTGTTTTGTTGTAAAGAGTAAGCCAAAAATGAACTCTGGCGTATTTGACTCAGAAAACCCTATGTTTCAATAATGATAACCAGATAAAATATTCAACAACGCAGATGATAACAGGAAGTCAAAATTTTGTTCATTTTAAAGTACAGTCAACTTTAATGTGGCATTGAAAGATTGAACCAAACTTATTTTACAACGTGACGTATAGCCAGATATATTTTTGCGGAGTATACCGAGATTTTTTTTTCATAAGGAAGGACCCATAGGTCAATGATCGCATTCTTCAGTAGTTTCAGCATTCAACACTCAAGTGGACGGGATGAAATATTTGTTAAAAGCTGAAAATTTCACAGATGGCAAAAATATTGACATGTTAATTAGGAATATCGAACCTAGGATCTTCAAGCAGCGTTCTTACTTTTCAAGGTAGAAGTGAACACTAACCTTTACAAACCCCTGAAGGCGATCTCTAGTTTTTAGGGAGCAACACTTCCTGTCTTTGTAGGTGTATCAAATGTCAACACTTTTTCGGATAACACAGAAAACTTAGCTCACAGTTGAGGACAACTAAAAAAAAACAATTTCATGAGAGCGTTTTGAGAGCGCGTTCAACAGACGCATCTGGCGGTGTTTCCTGAGCTGCGTTCAACACGCGCAGTTTTTTGGAGCTGGAGTCATGCTCGGCAGCAAGTTCTGGGGCCAGCTGTGCACTGTTGGTAGAATCAACCTCGGCGCAGTTAGATTTAGGCGATGGGGTCACCTGCAATTCGTCAGCTGTGTCTGCACATCTTTGTTGAGTACGTTCCATGTCTTTATTGCCATTCAAATGATGCAGTGAATTCAATTGCTTTTTTCTAGGCATTTGACCCTCAGTAACGTAAATTCCAGAATGTTCTTCTACTTCGAGATTGAAGAGAACGGAATGGATGCGGTCTTGAGCGAGAAGTCGTGTGCGCGCGTCCCGAATTTTTCTCAATCGACAGGCGATGTGCTCCCCGAATATTGAACATTCGTCTCTAGTACTGCTCTGTTGAACAGATTTCGCAAAATTTAAGACATCTTTCAAGAGATTGCCAAACTGGGAGTTGAACTCGCTTTTGAGCACCGCAGGATCTACAGGGGTGCAACATCCAGTCTCCATGGTCTCGGAGTCGTGGTCCACATCAGTGCAGTCCATCTCGTGCTGCAGAGGCGCAGGCTCCCACGCCTCACCAGCAGGCATGGCAGACGCGTCGCAGTCCTCTCGGCTCAGCCGCACCTGCAACACGGCACGACGCACGTCATTCTACCCATGTAAACCAATACGTCACAGAGCGTGAGTGTCTAACATCAAACGCCATGCGATATTTGTAATCAATTGATTTTATAAAAGAAATTGGTACTATTATAGCGTGGGGGTCTACCGCCATATATCCCCTCCCCAGGTGCAGTTCGAGATGTAGGAATTGTTTATCGCTAAATTAAATGTACGGAAATAAGTAATATCCATTAGTATAATAACCTAACCTCACGCTATAGCTATGGCTAGAGGTAGATCTCATGCTATAGCGTGGTAGAGCTCACACTATAGCAGCACCAACAAATTTTCCATTACAAATTTGGTCTTATTCTGTGAGCATTTTACCGCACCTCAGCTGGTGAGTTATGTGGCGCGATTGCGCTCTTTACTGTTTCGAAAAATCTGGGAATTTTCCAATATTTTTAACTTTATGAATTTGGGAAGAAATCATTAAGTGGTCTTCATCACTTGTTTTAGCCAATTATTAAATGCTCCTACAGACAATGGATGTATACAAAATGTATTCTATGAACATTTTGTAAGAAATTTTCCTGTAATCAATTTTGAAAGACAACACTGAATGCATGTGTTCATTTAGAATAAATTACGAGCAACATCAGAAACAGCGTGCAGCTTTAGCGCATAGATGTCAGGGGCAGGAAAAACTAGAATTAGCCAACTTGTCAAGAAGAAGAACGCGAGAATCGTTCAGAAATACAGGTTTGAAAACTCGTAAAACCACAATGCGTCAAAAAAGTGCAAAAAATGCACTAGTTGAAATTAAATTAAATTGATGCTAGGCAAATATTTGAGAAGCATCAAATTTTTTCTTTTGCTGAAGAATTTCATTTAAGATCGTCGTGAAAGTTGAAAAGAACCTAAACGACTCAGGTCGTTGCTGGAATTTTTCAATAAAATTTGCTGTTCGAAGAATTCGCTAGGAAATGAACGTGTAACTGCTAGTTCTGTGTAGACAAATTCACGACGTTTTAGTTGCGGCACAGATGTCGCCCTTAACGTCCACGTTATAAGATTTAAAACACATAAATAATTACGAAATGATCATTTTTACATAATACATGTGCGCTTAGAGTGAGATAAAGCTTGTGCCACTCAAAATGCATTTGTGGTAATTCATTAATAAATTGATCAGATCCATTTCTTTTGGACTTAGTTTTCAAAACTTTCAACAGATCATAGTTCTTGAACAACGTGAACTTAACAGGTGTTTCCTACTTCCGTCTACCTAAGAAAAATTTTACTTCTAAGTAATTATTAAAGAGCAAATGTTGGACAGAGAACAATCTACGGTTCTTACCATGCCCTCGTTTTTCAGCACACTTTCAGCATTTCTAGGAGCACGGCCTTCTAGAAGAAACTCAAGAGCACCATAGGCAAACCATTTCGGTTTTTTAAATCCGTCTCCCCTTTCATTCGCTTTCTTTAACGCTAGCTTGTGGTAATTGGCAAACTGCGTCTTCAATGTCTTTATTTTTCTTTCTACACTACGCACATCTGCACCAACACACTTGGCTATCACGTCCCAGGCGTGGTCTTTCTTCTCCCTATCGCCGTAGTCGTCGGAGCTGCTTCTCCACAAGCATTCATGAGATCGATATACTTCAATCAAATTCAGGATTTGTTCTGTGGACCAGTGTTGATAAGCCATTATTAAAACAGCACAGAATTTATTTCTGTAGCTTCGGTTACTCCGGTACAACCTCCTCGCTTGCCGTTTAACACTGACTGGCAACACTGCCAACGTTGGCCAACATGTTGCCAAAGAGCAGATAAGGTTCGTGCACTGGCGTCTGCTGAAAGTGGAAAGCTGGCAACGCAGGAGTAACTTGTGCGTAGCTTGTAACATCTACTCCTACATTGCATATATTAAATGCCTGAAATGTTCCTTGAAATTGCTAGCACTTGGTTATTTCGACACTGTACCATTTTAAGAATTCACATCAGAAGCCAGTCAACAATACTGACAGAGCAATTTACTGTTAAAATTAATTGTGCTGCGTCTAACGATATTAGCTGTGTAGTTAATGATATTTTCTTGGCGAAGAAAACAAATGAATGAATGCAAATTCACTTTAACTAGTGAACTCTGCAACCAGTAACACTGAACCATTTTCCAGAAATTACTCAATAGTCCAGTAAATGAATTTATTGCGCTCGCTAACTGTTTCGTAAATAGGTCTATTACTACCTCAGAAGAACAGACATGAAATAAAGCGCAATTTGAGCAAATGATTCGTGAAAAAATAATCTTTCTGTCCTTACGATGAACAAGCTATTAATTTCATTTTGCATGTATGTTTGTTTATGCGTTTCTAGATGTGAGTGTTGCGCGATGTTTTTATAAATTACTTTTTGACTAACCTTTTCTCATAACTTGATAATCATTTACGATGGTGTTTCAGTCTGCTTCAGTAAAGCTTTTTTTTGTCTTTTCTTATTCGTTTCAACTAATAATTAAGGAATTCTGAAGGATTCTCTAATAGTATTTGAATTATTTACAAGTTGTCAGCTATCTCTTTGTGTATAAAATATCCAGGAGGTGATATTTCAACTGTTTCTCTCAATAACACAATTAGCCCCGAAACGGCTATGGCACGCCTCGTATGCTTGTCTGTCAATTAGGACCTTTATATTAAGAAATTTTCAAAACCAAAGGTATTAAACATCTCACGTATTAACGTTTTTGGAAATTAATAGTTTTTTAATAGCTACAACACCCAATCTACATCAGCGCAACAGAAAAAGTTACGAGTCCTTTTCTTGTGCCAACCTGCAACTGCCAAGTTTTCGTCGAAGACGATTCTGTTACATGCTTGTTTTACTACACGAAGCGAAGAACATGTGAAATAAATTTGCGTCAGCCTTCACTATTAGCTTCTCCTCGCGCACAACTTGACAGTCTGCACTGTAGCACTGCTGCTATACTGTAGACATGTCACTGGCTCCTTTCTGAAGCCTACAAATTTCATCTACTTTTCGGAGATAACATCTGGTGTGTCATTCATGATAAGTGATTTCAAATAGTTTGATATTATAATGTGCTAATGATTAGTAAATAAACTCGCAAAAAGTAAAGAAGGACATTAAATCTTACTCTCTGAAGTTCTCTTAAGTTCACCTTTGCTATCAAATCATTAGTCAACATTCTCAGTTAAGCAAGAACTAATGTTTATTAAATACAAGCCCAGTATCATAAATATCATAGATATGAGAACTTGGCAAAAAATCTAGCTAGCTGAAAAACATCAAAGTTCTGTGGAGATCATTTTGAGGGCTCTTAGTCGCTATTTCCCGGGGAACTTTGAGAAAACACATATATTTTCATTGGAAATAAACGTGTTCGAAATAGGGCTGAATGTCATGATATATATGCCAGATCTCATCATAGGGTAATGTAAAAAAACTGGAAATTTATTATGTTTTCTTCTTATTGAGTGTTTTAAACTCGAATGTGAAATTGACTTTTCTGGCTAGGAAGCATTGTTCCAGCTACCCTCTCAACACGAGACAATAATTTGCTTCACGCAGGAAGGCGGTGTCCACTTGTCTCAAGTCAAGGCGAGATTGCGCCTCGGTGTCATCACTAGTTAAACGTGTGACAATTCTCTCCTAGAAATATAGGAAACAGAGAGAGATTTCGATCATGGATTGACTGCGCAGAGCAAGAAAACAAACAAAGCGTAGCTTTCGCCAAAGAATTACAGAAAAACAATTGATAACGGCATCCACACTTAATTTTGATATATTTTCCCGATTACAAGCTAACACTGATGAGGAAATCTTCGGACATAAGCAATTACTGTATTCTAGAAATTTAAACTTTACGCGTGTATTTTTCATTCTTTTTTAGTGGCCTGCAGAGTAAAAGAACATTAAATACCACATGCGTTTATGAGCTTTATACAGGCAGTATAAACGACAAATTTTTCTCTTTAATGCACTTTTGCCAGTCCGAGAATTTCATTAACAGTTCACTAGTGTAGAATGTATTTAATTGAATCAAGTTACACCAAGGAATATGCAAATGTACAATCAAGACATGTATAGAATCCAACAGTTTCTATCCCTTAAATTTCAACAAAATGTCATTATAGCCTAATATGATTGATATATCAGCCAAAATGTCAACTCTTGCTAAATTTGGGACGACCATTGCTCTATCTGCATCAAATCTTGGGTAAGACCGGATGAACAAGGTCGGACTGAATGACCGATATTACATTGTGCTTGAGCTAATTCTGTCCTATCAAACAGCTAGATCGAATGGTGTCAGGCTGCTCACGCTGTTTGTTAATCAGAGTCATTCACTCATCAATGATTAAGTTATACTTTGCTTAAGCGTGTGGGAGTAACATATCTACTTACTATAAAAATCAGTACCTCACGTGATCGTCAGGCCGAGCAAACGCTTTTTTACGTCTTTGGCTTTGAAAATGCTCACTGATTAATGAATCACCTCTGTTATAAACTATGAATTGTAAACTAATCAATGGTAGTCTTGTCACAAAAATGTGATGCATAACTTGAGGGCTTGAGGCTGTATAACTAAATTCCGTAGATGTATACCAGCTTTTACCACTCGTGTAAGCGTGCCCCATCATTAAAACGAACAAGATTTCTGCGATTGAATGGCGGTGGCAGCATTTACAGAAACGCAACTTGCTACGAGTTTCTTCGAACAAACTTGTATACATCTCAGGTGTCATTGTTTATCCGAAACTTATAAAAATAACTCCAAGTGTAGGTTAGTTTGCAGCTTCACTGCCGTACGCGGGTCGCTCATACTGGCGCAAACACTGGGGAGTCCCCGCGGCGTCGTGCTGGCCAAGCCATTGTTCAGGTTATCGTTTTTTGTGTGTGTCACAAAAATTCATTTCATATCATGTTACAATCCGCATAAAAATAAAATGTTCAAAAGTATGACATGTAATACTACATCATGGTGAATTTTCTCATGTACTGTCACTGTATGCTGAACTCATTTGAACATACAACGTCCTCATTTTCCTGTCAGGTCACTCGCAAGTAAAATCTTTATTATGTAATTTATACAGTTATTGTCAATTTTACTAGCATAATTTTCATCTTCATCGCGTTAGCGAGTCGTTGTTACATTAATCAACCTTATCAATGGATACGTTAGATTTTGGGACCCTTCTTCCGAAACCTGAGGAGCATTTGTTGGAAACTACAATGCTCCAGAAGCTCTGTGCAACTTTAGAATAATTTTCTTCTGTACTTAACATGAATTAAGTCCATTGACCTTACCGTAAAATTGGACTTTGGCCGTTTGTGTCATAATTTCACGTACGTCTAACTAGACGTACACGAAATTCATGGCACGAAAGCGATGAATTGATATACTTTCCAAAAGTGTAATGTCAAAGGGTGCTGTATATCCATCAAGCAAACTATTTTGTTGGCTGATTAATACCAACCGCAAACAAGGTCTTAGCGTAAAAATAGTAAGAAAGCAGTAAAATGCTTTTATAATCTGGACATTCTATTATTGAGAATACCATAAAGCACAAAAATGTGCATTTGAAGGTCATTGATTGCAAGTCTACTTTGAATAGAACTTGAATTATGGCAATGTTTATTAACGCAAGCATTTTTGCTCTAAAGACAGATTTTCTTGCAATACATCAGCGTATCTACATTAGTATACAATCTGAATTCACAGCTAGCATGAAGGCTATACGATGAAAATGCCCCTATGAAATCTGGAACATATTTTAGAATGCTCTTTCCAAGTCAAGCTTTAATTCTAGGTTAGCTTAAGTTTTTGTAAAATTATGTAAATATCTGTGGAATGCGACATGATAGGCCGGAATCACAGTCACTTCAGCTACCGAGTTAGCCAGGGCTGCTGTTACACCTGCCCAACTCACCGCACACTTGGTGGACGCTGCTTATCAGCTCAGATAGCCTTGTTGTGGCAGCAGGTACTTCTTGTCAAGGACTCAAATGCACCGCATTGTTAAGAATCCCATAACGTTACTGACTGGTAAATTTGAAAGGCCAAACATCCACGGTAATGAGGCTGAAAAAACTGCCACGAGACTCGCGCGTCATTCTCCACACTAGACTTGATGACGAGAATAAATATTTCCAGCCCCCAATTTCTCAGTCCAGGGCTCCAAGACACATACAGCAGGCATAACTCGGTGTTGACCCGCAGCCCTTTGTACGACGGGAAGGAAACATCAAATTCTGTTCACTGTTCACGGTGCCTAACACCCAACGGGGGCGGGAGAATTTGGGCTTCATTTCCTCACGGTCTCGTTTGAACTTGCTGCCCACTCTCGTCTTTTCAATTCTACAGTCTGATAGGGATTTGTACATGTCGTAAGCTCTGAAAAGAATGGAAGATTTGAATATTCATTAACACTGAATGCATTTAGTATTTGAGTTGCTAAATATCTATATTCACAAATCAACTCTTGGGTCGGCATAACGTGGTTCTTCAATAAAATTTAACTGCAGGTAAATTGTTTGTCCGTCCTTTCGATGTAATCGAACGCCCAAGAAAACAAAAGTGCAAAATTGGTAATTGGAAAAGATTTCTTCGTAATTTCACAACGAATAAACTACTTATACTTTTCTTTTTTGGGGACAAAAACAAATTCCTTAATTTTCCTATACTTCTATTTCGAGTCATAATTTGTATCTTTTTCGAAGGATGCTAATTTCAGTGCTTATAGCACATTCTCAGACATTTTAAAAATTCCTACCTCATCAATTTTTAAGCAGGATAACTAGTTCAAGTATGATATAACGTTTTTATAAAAATTAAAACATGATTTATAGCAAGAAAGGACTCCAACAGGATGTGATATTAAACTTTGAATAATTATAATTATTCAACTACTCGCCTACAACGAGTTTAAAATGATGACAGGCATGATTTGTTAAATTATTTATCTCATATTTTACGGAAGTCAATAAAACAACGACAAATTTGTTCACTAAATTTCTGTCACATATCCTGCTGTCGTTCTGTTCTCAACTTTCGGACAGATGTTACGGCGCTCGATCCCGTTTATGTGTGAGGTGTGAATATGATGAATCTGATGCCATCAGGCGATTTCCGTAACTTAACAGCTGTCAACTTTTTTACGTTGTCAGTTTAGGGCATTGTCGCTCGTACAGTGTCCAGAGCTTGTATTAACGTGCAGAAGGATGTTACCCTGGAAGTTACGACATCACCTCAGTAATACAAAAACATGGAGATGGAAAATGTCACTTGCGGGTTGAAAAACGCATGTAGCAGAGAAAACCGTTGCGAGAAAAAGGAATTTCCGTATTTATTCAACGTTGCTCCTCGTCATTGATTTTCGTCGGTCAAGAACTGTAAAGTATACCGGTATGAAGATAAGTTTAATAAAAAACTAATTGAAACCGTAAAAAAATGTATTATTTCTTTTGCATAATAACCTAGTTCCTGGTTTATTCTAAGTTATCCTAGCCTGAAATAACCAATGCTAAACCTATCCCAGAGTCTAACTTAATGTTTACTTATTAATCCAAGTTATCTAGTCGCCTAACGTAGGTAAGTAAACAACATTCGCTAGGTAATCAATTTCCAAATGATGGTATTGAACCAAGCTCACGGGAGCAGACCAGATAGCAGCTTGGAAGTTAACCACTTCTCACTTGGTGATATGCAAGCAATAAGGAAAACTTTGCATTGTTTGACCTTTCTTCGTAATCTGAAATGTCTTCTTCTAGGAACATACTACAAACTTTGACAGACACGACACATGCAAGTAGGTGTTTCTTCAGTGACGTTTGTTAATATTTATCTGTTCACTGCAAGGAAACACTCGATGAAATGGTAGGATGTAGCCAGGTGTAATTATAAATTGCTTTGAATTTTTTTTCGCTAGCAAACGTTTCTTCGAGGTTATAATGCGACTATAAATTATTTTCAATTGCAACACACTTGCAATTTATAATAATTAGCAATATAAGGTGTGGCACACAAGTAGCAGTAGGTGGAATAGTAATGTATATCTTTTCAAAGCAAATCGCCAGGAACCGGCTGTATGAGAACCGATGGGCCAAACTGCATTTCGAAAAAAGCCAAAGACGCATTATGACTGTGATGAACAAAACATTAATTTTTTCAACGATGATGTATAAAACTGCATTTGAGTGACAACCGATAATTACGGAAATTTCTAGACTTGCTAGGTATGAGCCATCACTTGTTCGCGGTAGAAACTGAATAAAACATTAAACAAAGGCTCAACGATTATTTTTGCTCACGTATTTTAAAGAAGTGAAGAGCCTCTCGCTGTTGCTCTCATCGTATGGCAAACTCATATATGTGTGCAGCGTACGAACGTACCTATCTAGACGTTCTCGCCAGACATGGCATAAAAACCATGGTAGAAACCCTCCCTGTGGTATTTGACTCGGACCACTCGCCTTACTTGCGAACTGACTTTTGAACCAAAGTCCTGCTTGTTTGTAAAACGTTCGTTACTTCTGAGCACTCGATAATTTAGAGTTATTTTCATTACCCTGGTGGTAATTCTTCGATACCAGTACGTTCCTCATCTGAAGAGTCGACATTCGTTCGAAATATGTGAACGACTTTGAGCGAACGATTTGGTGTGTAATAAGGCATAGTAATCACTGGCAAGCAAGAAAAATTTCAAAGAGTCTTTTTTCCTGTACAGGACCTTTGAGGGGCAAATACCCTAGAGGCGCTTATGAAGATTCACATTATGAACATTTTCCCCAATAACATTTCTAGGTTACGATGGAATAGCACAGAAAAGTTTATCTGAGATGGAATTCGCTTCGGTGTTTCACTATTACAGATCAGATTGCTAATTTTGTGGCCAGATTATAGGGTAAATTTATAATGTTAAGTCTATTTAATCGGTATTGCCTCGTACAGCGATATTCAATTGAAGAATTGATGTAACCTGAAAATCGTTAATTTCAGTTATAATAATGAAAATGATATTAGTTTCACAATAAAATGAAAATTTTCTTTCCTGCCTCAAATTATTTTCAGTCAAGGTCACTAAGTCCTTCCACTCTCAGAGGACGGTGCTCGTTTCCGCCAAATTTCACGTAAAATGTATTTTCAGTCTGGCTTATGATTTATTTTCGAGTTTGTGAGCGTTGGTTTGCATGCTTTGAATCTCGTCTCCCTGAATTTGAGATACTTCAATTTTTGTCTACATAATTTCATTTCTAAAAGTCCTCGAATATTCCAAGTTGAATAAAGATCTTGAATCATTGTCATATAAATTTATCTAAACTATTGGTCCAATTTAAACTATTTTCTAAACAATTTATTCCGTGGATTTAAAAGATTTCACTGTAAAATTCCGTTCCCTTACTTCGTTTAGAAAACCGATAACTCGCAATAGGAAGGTTGACTACTCGAAAGAGAAGGCCAACAGCTTGAAAGAGGAAGGTCGACAACTCGAAAGAGAAAGGCCCAACAACTCGGAAAATATACTCGTAAGTGGACAATTGTAAGTGAAAAAAAAACATCAGGAGCTCGGAAGAAGAAAGCCAAAAATTCGAGGAGAAAGGTCTACAGCTTGGAGAATGAAGCCCGGCGCTTTAGACGTAGCAGGGCGACAGTTTGAAAGAGGAAGGGCCAACCACTCGGAAAAGGAAAGTGAACAACTCTGAAGAAAAAGGCTGCGTTTTCGAAAGAGAAAGGTCGGGACTTCGGAAGAGGAAGACTGTCAACTTAGCAGAGAAAGGCTGATAACTCAGAAGAAAAGGACCGATAATTCGAAAGAGGAAGGCTGATAACGAGGAGTAGGGAGACCAATAACTCGAAGCAGGAATGTAAATATCGTCATGTAAAATATTGATATTGATCAAAGTAAATCTAAATAAAATGCCACGAGGTACCAAGAACAATTCCCTGGAAAAACTTGAACAGCATTAAGTAAAATATTTCCTCACTTTGCTGCATAAAACTAATGCGCACTGGAATGATTACGGCGCTACTCAACTAGATACTCAGCTTTGAAAATACCGCAGTTTTGTGAAACGACTACATAGTGTAGTCCGTTAACCAGTAAACTCGTCTGTACACTCGTGTACGTGCAATTGTGCTTGTAATGAGATTTTTCAGGTGAGGCAAATGACTCACCTTTTCGAAGGGTAGCTCTGGGTCTCGGTATTAATGAGAAGTGTTCACTAATTTGTCTACCGAAAAATGTCACAAACCGCCCTAAGTATTAAGACATGTAAGGGATATGCAAGTATTGAGGCATTATACTTCATTAATTCTAATATGAAGCGCAACATATCACCAGTATATCGGATAATATCGAACTCCATTTTTGCCAAATTTTTAAAGGGTAAAACCGACCATGTGTCGCTGTTTTATTAAATTTGAATACCATTTTTTCATTCACATTCCAGTTAAAAGACAAACAATTAATTTTTGTATTTCTATTGCAAAATTTTTCAATAGTGAAGCATCCAATTTTTCGTTATGCTATTGCGTCAGCAACTTTCTGAAAACCATTCCATGTCTTCACCACTGTTTGCATTCTAACCTACTTAATCCCTGCCTCTTCCGGTGAGCAGAACGAAGCTGTGAATTGAA
The DNA here is from genome assembly GCA_014220935.1 of Platorchestia sp. MABIK. Classification (NCBI taxonomy): domain Eukaryota; kingdom Metazoa; phylum Arthropoda; class Malacostraca; order Amphipoda; family Talitridae; genus Platorchestia; species Platorchestia sp. MABIK. The sequence goes on along the minus strand of JACJUY010001911.1, from coordinate 44,630 downwards.
AACCTTTTATGAACCTTTGATCCCTTATGAATTAAAGGCAAGCTTTTTTTCGCGTTTAAGTAGGCTTCAATCCACATTACTTCAGGCGATGCTTACCATCATTCCTTGTTAGCATTTTTCCGCCCTTGATCGTGCACATAAATCGTCCTTTGGTGAATTAATTAGATTATAGAGCTAAGATTGAAGCGGTTGTTTCTGTATTACATCCAAAGGTACGTGTTGCGTATAGGAGTATTGTGCTTTTCTTCATTTATTGTTTGAGATACAAGAGCCTGAGCTTGATTGTGTTAGTTGATACGCAGCAGCAGTGGCCTGGTCAGCATAAATGGTGTAGCAAACTTTCTTCCTGTCTCCGAAGAATTTTGCCCCGGGATAGCAAAAATAAACATATGCTAGTGAGCTCGTTGAGGAGAGGTTCAGAGGAATCTAGAGCATACTTCATAGATTTTTTTTCTTGATGTTGAGTAAATTTTATGATTTTATTATGTGACAAAATAATTGAAAGAAGGTCTAAAATTCATTTATTTACCCATTCAAACATTTGATCATAGTTTTAACTCAAATGTCAAGTCTGGTACTCGAAAACTCGTTCATGCGCGACAGCGCATTTGTCGTCCGGGATCTGCTCTCTTTCTTGTCCGTGCTTGACTTCCTGATTTTGAATTGCAGGGATTTTGAATTCTTTTTGCAAAATACAAAATATTTAGGTCAAATAGTGAATCTTTTCGTTACGAATGGCGAAATCATATCTTCTGTAAATATAGTTACAATTGCTCGAGTTATTTAACTCAGAATTTATCATAGCCTTTCTGATGTTCCCATTCATAATTTTAGATCTTGATTCAGTTTAAGTCTTCAATTTAAAGTCTCTTTATTTCACGAACACGGACTTCATAGTAGACAAATTTATGAAGCGGAGTGAAATTTTTCATTTTATTGGAAAACTACTTAAAATTCTGACAATATTATTCCCCGCATCAAATGTTCAGCTACCAGCGAACATTCCCTTATGAACCGAAAATAACATTCGAACATAGGAAACGTACTTATTACACTGATTTCACAGCTTCATGCGGATCATCTATTTATTTATCCCAAAATACATGTAAATAAAATCAATGCAATGTAGGACTTGAGATTTATCAACCATTTACAGTGGGGGACACAATAACACAACACGTTGATTAAATCGCCAGATTCCACATTTCTAAACCACGTACAATTACGAAAATTGGACTGTATATATATTTATATACAATAGTATAAAAGGTTAATAATATATCTAAAACCTACAAATACTTAACAGAAAAACTATATAGGTACATGTATTATGAATACGTGAGCAAAAGTTTACAACACATTTCAAGATATACATACATTAATACTTCGTTGCATAGCCAGTATTATAAATTACGGCTTCGAGACGTTTAGAGTAATTCACCACCAGCCTGTTACAAATTCCTGGTGTAATCTTATTCCAATCTTCAATGCAAATTTCTTTGAGTTCAGTGATGACATTGCGATCTCTCTTCTGAATCTTCAATTTCTGTTCCCTTCACAAGTTTTCGATCGGATTCATATCCGGGGATTGACTTGGCCATTCCAAAATGTTTATCTTCTTCATTCTCAACCATTCCTTGGTTCCGTTTGTAGGATGCTTTGGATCATTGTCTTGTTGGAAAATCCATCCACATTTCAATTTTAACAAAGGAGCTAAAGGTAGGAGTTGCTCTTCCAATATTTCACGATATTTCCTTTCATTTATGGTTCCTTCAATGTTGTGAAGTTTACATACCCCTGATGAGCTGAAACATCCCCACACCATGATTGAGCCACCTCCAAACTTAACACTGGGCATGGTGCACTTCAGTTCATACTCTTCGTTTTGTTGCCTCCAAACATTGTTTGTGCTTTTTCTCCCAAATAGTTCGACTTTGATTTCATCTGACCACAAAACAGGGTTCCAAAACACTGCTGGCTTGTTCAAATTGTCGTTGGCATACTTCAGCCTGGCCTTGACGTGACGTTTCTGGAGAAGAGGTGTCCTACAAGGGGTGGGGGAGCAAAGACCTTCACGGCGTAGTGCCTTGCTGATCGCGTGTTTGCTGGTTTCGATTCCAGATGCCTTGAGATCATCCTTTAATTCTTCACGAGTAGTTTGAGGCCTCTGCACTACTCACTACTGTTCCGACCAATTTTCAATCAGCACATTCGTTAATCTTCCGTGGACAGCCAGTTCGAGGCTTGCTGAGAGTCGTATTCCAGCATTTCCACTTGTATACATATTGTATTATGGTTCCAACCGAGGCTATAGGAACACACAGTTGTACACATATCTTCCGATATCCCAAACCATCATGATGGAGCTCCACAATACGTTCGCGAAGGTCTTGGCTGATGTTCTTATTCATACCCATGGCACGACTTTTCAGAACGAGAGCTGCTGTATAATGACACGTTATTGGAGATGAATGCTGACGAAAGTTCGGTTACCAAATAGTAGAATGTATTTGAACATTGTGGAATAATCCTACAATAATTTTAACGTATAATATTGAGAAAAAAGTCGGGTAATGTAAACTTTTGTTCACGTATTTGTTATACATGTTCTATAAATTTTTTCTATTAAATATTTGTTGGTTTTAGATATATTATTAGCCATTTTATGCTATTGTCTACATATAGTCCGATTTTCGCACTTGTACGTGGTTTAGAAATGTGAAATCTGGCCATTTAATCAACGTGTTGTATTATTTTGCCTCCCACTGTACTTTTCGTATTTTCATATATTGTATCAAGTTCAAGCATAAAAATTTTTTTTCGTAAATATTGGTTTACCTGTTTCAGACGTGTTTGTACAGTGATTTTTACAAGTTATGTCGGTCGCACCTTTTTCGAGACCTCTAAAAAACTCATCTAAGCCAGATTAATTCAGGTGTGATTTTGTAAAATTAGTTTTGGTGTAAGTATGTTCACTCCGATTAGGGTATGCTATATCCCTAAGACCAAATGAATAAACAGCAAACCTGTTTTACAAACGTTACTATTTATTTTTACAATTTTACTATCAATTTGTGCTCGTATATCGATAAGAAGGCTATGTCGTTCAACGCGTTTCTGTATCAGCGACTTGACGTTTTCCTTTTAGCTTCTATAGTAGAGTATTTAAGGTATTTACGGGCCTTGTTCTAGCTTATAGGAAACTAAGAGAACTCATTTCTACGGTTTTGCTCTCAATGGAATCGACCACTGGCATAGATATTAGAATACCAATAATTCTAGTTTTGACACCGATTAGATGTAAGGAGTTAAGGGAAGGAATTTAAAGAAAAGGAATTTAATTAAGTAAAAATATTAAGGAATTTAAACCAATGTGTTTACGTTTAGTATCATTATTTAGACTTGTACGGTTTTTCTTTTCTTTTTTCTTTTAATGAAACTTAAATCTTCTTTGATGCTTTTTGTCAGGTTTTTCACCCCAATACACATAAAATATTTAATTTCTTGTTCAGAGTTCTATCGTACTTTGTCTCTAATTTCTTCCTTCAACTCTCTCTCTGACTTTATCTTTGTGTCCCTCACTAAAGCAATCCAGACGTTGGCTGGATGAGTGCAATAAATAAAAACTAGTGAATAGTGAAATTGCTTAGTCTAATTTTCTGAACTCTGAAAATTCCTCGTGGGCAGTTAGCAATCTTCCAAGTGCTTCTTAAACTTTTTGTGTTGTTATTACATTTCTTTTTCACAATCACAGAGCAGTCCAATTAAGCTTCAACAGAACTGTCGCATCCTACTGGATATCTATAATGTTATCTCACATTATCCGTTTGGACTTAACATAGGAGTGGAACTGCTTGTACTCCTGATAGCAGCTTCTCTTCGTAAAAGCTCACATTTAGGCAACCCCTAAAATATCCTCATTCTTTCGTCAACTCAATGCGTAAAACCCTTTCTATCAATTCATTCTTCGGTCTCGGAAACTAAAGAAAGCCTCCGATAGGGAATTACCCCAAATGCGGTCGGTTGGAAAATGACCTTGAGCTTTAGGTGGTTCACTCGATCGTTTTTACTTGAGGTATTTACTTGAGTCCAACTCGTTCCGAAGTAGCAAGGTTTTGAGCTCAGCTTGCCAACAGTCAGCAAGAATCAAGTTACTCAGGAAATTTTCTGTGGAGAGGATACACAGAACGAATCGTCCTCTGGAAATCCAATGACGAGCTTCTGAAAATGGTTGCATTTCCGGCCACATGACTTCGCTGCTTCGCATATCACATCAGCTCCTCAAGGGATTAAACCGAGAAGTTCGACCCAGCAGTAGACTTGTCTCTGGGAAGTAAACTGAGATATCTCGACGACAAATGAAAACTTTAAGCGTATTTATTTACATTTTTACCATACTAATTGAATGGCATGCAATGATACAGTACTAGGAAGAAGTTAAAAAAATTAACTTAATTGAAAAGGAAAATCAATGTGGAAGAAAAGTCGGTTTAAATGGAAAATTTTTCAAAAAATTTGTTGGATCATTCTTTGCCTTGAAAGTGCAGCACCAAGTAATTTCTTGGTATCATTTTTTTGCCATTGATAATTTTTTTAAGTTCTCGTAATTTTCAATCGAAAAACTGTAAAAATTCATTTTCTTCTCCTGGTAATTTTTGTTAATTAATCTTGGTGAGGTTTTAGAATAGCAAAATTTAAGGACGGGAGTTTTCCATTTAATCTATCTTGAATTCTATTTTGTATTATTTTTGATGTCTTCTATGCTAATTTTATTGATGTGTTTTTATTACAGTCCTATTAAATAAAAAATAATTCAAAGATGAATCAAATTTGAAAATGGAAATAATCCCACTAAAGGTAAAAAACCTCTGATATTTTGCATAGATCTAATGAGGCCTGAGCTTTCAAACTCTAAAAATTTCTGTAGATGAGATTCTTGGCGCTCATTTATATAGGGTGTTTTTATACGCTCGAATGAAATTCATTTTATTTGTTAATTGCTGGGTTAGACAATGACGTGTGAAGAGGCGACTATAGTAATGGAAATTTGAGGATGGAAATGAAGCATATAGGGATGAAATGCTGTGGCTGAACGCATAGTTTTCTACCAAACGTTAGTCAGAACACGAGTTGAAATTTTTTTTTAACTAAGGAGACAACCTAGATGTGAGTAGTAATTCCGAACAGAATTTCATTACAAAAACTATTTAAACTTGCGATTAGTTTTCTTCAGCGAAATGCTCAATTGATTTTTAATCATTCAGTTCCTATGAAATTGCCGTCTGTTAATATGTGATGAAAAGCACTTGAAGAGGTGTAAGGTTTGACGCGTTGTTGCCATTTGGGTTAGTTGGTCTTCTGCCATCTTAGTTGAGTTTTTCGAGTGATAAATGTTAAAGTTGTCTTGCATTCCAATAAGGTCGGCGCATCATATCACATTTGAGTCTCCAATTGATACAGAAATAATTGTTCAAGATTTTGTTCACAGGTTTTGGTTCTAAAATTACTGAAAAAGTGTAATAGTGATGAGAACTCGATCAACTTACAATGTACTCGAGATAACTCAAATGGACTGCATGTGTGAGTTTGTTATTTTACGACCGAGTAGACCAACGTTACACATCACTGGTGAATTAAAAAACTAGATGCAAATATTCAAAAAATGCCTTACTTCCTAAATACTCATTTCGACAGCAGACAAGACTCTTCGAATTACTTTATAATCGTCAGTTAGTAGTGAAGAAATAACTTGCGGATTAATATATTGAGTGAAAACGTTTTACAAGATATCAATTTTTAAGATTTCATAGATATTAAATGAAATTGGAATTTACTAATGTCAAATAATAAAAAGACAGACAACGCGCCAGTCATACGTGATGTGATAGCAACACATGTAAACGCTCATTGAAATTTATATCACATATCAGGCTAAAATTTTAGAATCATTGTTCCTGAGCAGAATTTCACGATCAACAGCGCGTGAATATTCACAGGAATGAGGAGGTAAGTCAAATATCAACGAGATGCAATTTATCCCGCAGGTATTTCAGTCACGCCAATTTCTGATTCAACGTATTGTTGACTATAAAAGTTTAATGATATACATTACAATAAATAGCGCACTTGATGCCAGTCATAACTTGTGCATTGAATGTCAATGGGCAAGTGAGCTGATTATTAAGGCAATTTCAAGATTGAGATCTGAAGTTTCGCTTCCGATTGTTTTACTCAGTTTTACTTCTACTTCTAGAAAGGAGGAAATGGGGTTATAGAATGGTTGGCACTTTTGTTTAATATGTGTTTTGAGGCTAGTAAAGTGTCTGTAGATTGGAGTAACGCGTGTGTAGTTCCGTTGTGTAAGGGGAAAAGTGACAGGTATGAGCGTAGTAATTCCAGAGGTATTAGTCTACTGAGTGTCGTTGGGAAGCTGTATGGAAGAGTTTTAATTGGAAGAGTGAGAGTCATGAGAGATGGTGTGCTTGCTGAAGAACAGTGTGGTTTTAGAAGTGGTAGAGGTTGTGTGGAGCAAATGTTTGCTGTGAGGCAGGTGAATGAGAAATACTTGGCAAAAGGAAAAGATGTATATTGGACATTTATGGATCAGAAGAAGGCGTATGACAGGGTAGACCGTGAGGCATTAGGGCAGGTTGTAGGCTTGTATAGAATGGGTGGGAGACTGTTGAATGCGATCAAGAGTTTCTACGTTGATAGCAGAGCATGTGTGAGAGTAGGGAATGAAGTAAGTGATTGATTCCCATGCAGTTGTGACAGGTGTGAGACAGGAAACCTGTGTGATGATGCCGTGGTTGTTTAATTTGTTTATGGAAGGTGTAGTGAGAGAAGTGAATGCCAGAGTGTTGGGAAAAGGTGCTCAATTAATGGAACAAAATAGTATGAATTGGGAAGTGTGTTAGCTGTTGTTTGCAGACGATACAGCGCTTGTGACTGATTCGGAGAACAAACTGCGGAGACTGGTTGCAGAGTTTGGTGGAGGGTGCGAAAGGCGTAAATTGTGGATAAATGTAAATAAAAGTAAGGTGATGAGACGTTCAAGAGGTGGAGTGTTTGGACCATTGGATGTGAGGATGAATGGAGAAGTGTTGGAGAAGGTAGAACAATTTAGGTACCTCGGGTCGGACGTGGCTGTGAAGGATAGTATGGAAATAGAAGTGAGGCATTGAGTGAGTGAAGGCTGCAAGACATTGGGTCCAATGAGGAAAGTTTTGAGTGCAGGAGTTTGAGTATGAGTGCTAAGAGGGGACTGTTTGAACGCAAAAATGTGCCAGTTTTGCTGTATGGAGCAGAGTCTTGGGGTTTGAGAGCAGTTGAGAGGAGGAAGCTGGATGTGTTTGAGATGAAGTGTTTGAGGAACATGTATGGAGTCACAAGAAGAGATAGGATCAGGAATGAGTTGGTTAGGGGGCAGACGGGTGTTGTCAAAAAGATGAGCAGGCGGGTGGATGAAAGAGTGCTTGGATGGTTTGAGCATGTTGAAAGAATGAATGTTGAGCAGCCGGTAAAAAAGATTTATACGTGGAAGTGAGTGGTAATAGAGTGCGAGGTAGGTCATGGATGAGTTGGATGGATGAGGTGAAACGTGCTTTGTATGAGAGGGGTTTAAATGTGGACGTGGCAAGAGGGATGACTGCGGACAGAAGTGAGTGGAAGCAGTGCATAAGAAGGTAATTTTATTTTTTTGACGCTGTTTCTGGATGCCTGCCCGCATGTGATAAGGTTGACCTGTCTTGTGCGAGGGGAGGGGCTGCACTCAATGAAGCGGTCGGGGTAAACCAGCTGTGGCTGTCGGGCCTGACTGTGGAAGATGGTTGTGCTGGGCTGCTACTAATCCGGGCAGTTCTGGTGCGGCCAGTGCGGCCTCTCTCGCCTCCTAGTGACAAAGGGTGATTGATTGTGGGTGAGTGAACAGGGGTGATTGATTGTGGCCTGCTGTCGGCTACCCTCCCGTAGGGAGGAGAAGCCTGGTATATGTATGTATGTATCTCTTCTTCTGTAGAGACGGCCTCATCTAATAATTCTCAGAACAAAGACCATGCTGGCAAATAGTTAATTTTGAAGGCTAAGAAAATTCAGTTGTGCGATAACTATCCCAGTTAATTCAGAGTTTTATGCTATGTAAAGTTAAAATGTTTTTTGATTAGATATTTTGCTCATGTATTGATAAAATTTCACTTTAACATTCAATCAATATTTTTAATTTCATTATACACAGTAATGTAAAGAATTAATATTTAACGCACCTACCCATGTGAGACGTCTGAAGTGCAGTGAATAATACTAATGTAATTTCATGAGGAAAATTCGAGACAAAATATGGTTGTACAGGACGTCCCTGCTTTCATGAAGAGCGCGCGAGGGCCGCGCAGGAGCGCCGGAACGCGCGCCCCAAGGCCGGCGTGCGCCTCAACAACATAAGGTGTGCGGCTGCTGCGAGCCTCACTCTAATTTCTGCCGTGAGGTGGTCAGCATGTGCCGGCCACGCTGAAATTCAGCGTAGCTCGGCTTCACCAGTTGCTGTCACTCACGTTGAATTAAGTGTTTTGGACAGAATGTGCTCATTAGTGCTGTCTCCGGAAAACTACCAGTTTTTCTTGTGATCGTCGACTCTCGGTGATTTTGGAAATAACTAAGCGGTGTCACTATTCGTAATATGTACGTACTGTTTATACCAAACTGTGATTTACTTTTTGCTTTTGTGCATGTTTTTATGTATCCGTATGTTCGTATGTATGCTGTAATGATCTAGAGCGTATTGAAATCACCGATGCAAGTATTTCTTTGCGCAGACAATACTTGACATTTCACGGAATGCTTTATCGGCCTTTTCTCCAAGGTCTGCACCGTCATGACTATGGATCGAAGAGGTAGTCTTCCACATGAATTGAATTGCTTCGTGAGTCACTAACCATGAACTGTTCCATTTTTAACTCAGTTTCACATAAGTAGTTTTGAAATTTTAAGCCATTAATGTCTTGTATAATCCCACTTCGTTTTACCAAAGAATTCTACCACAGAATTTACTCCTGGTTAGATCCCTCGAGGTGATCGAAAGAAACCTAAATAATTAGGAAGGTATAGAATATGGTGCCTTGCTACTTCTACTAGTAAATTGAAGCTATCATTCATATACAGAAAAAAGATGCACGCTCAAGGAGAAAGAGATTCTTCAATACCCTTCTACTAACTTCCTACATACTTTGAGCAAGGCAGTTAAAGTTGGTCTGCACGTCTGTCCAAATACTTTATCGCTTCTCGGATGGTGCAGAAGTTCTCAATTGGAACCGAGTAATAATCCTTCACCAGAGCTTGCGCTGTAGCCCTCATGAAACGCGATTTCGTTTGATTCCGTCAACGCAAAGGAAGCACAGAAAACAGAGTTATGAAATCGATGGATCTTAGCATATATGGTTTGTTCAAAAGCGTAAACTTAACTTGAAGCATGGTTTCTTTCTGTTTTTTTTTTGTTTATAACCAGGATCTCAATAGCTGTCTGAGCTTGTCTTCAGTAGGACCGAAAGTATGAACCCATGACCTTGCTCAATTCAAAAATTTCACGCCGTAACCTCTCAAATTCACACCTGAAACTTCTCAGTAAAGTTCAATTTGAGGAAATTTGTTGTCTATTCACTCTAAAATTTACTTCACGACATATTAAAAATTCAAAAACTATATGAGGATGTAGTAGCGGGCGCGCGGTGCGACAAAGTGTGCCAGTCACTGCGTGCAGACTGCAGGGCTATGCACAAGTACCTAAACATTGACGTGATTGAGAGCAAATTATAAATTGCAAGGCTTAAAATTAAGGGTGCTCACATCTTATCGTTACCGAGTTAGAATTGAATGGAATTTATAATTAAATGAAATTAAAATATTATAATTGAGTACAGTTTTCCTCCACTCCGGTCAATAACTTGGAATTCAGTTCACTAAACACGTGGTTTATTGTGCGCTGTTGCGTGAGGGGCTCTGCTAGGAGTCCTGAAGAGTTTACGGAGCTAGTCTAGGATAAAGTTGAGGGTAAAAGCATTTGCCAAAAAATTGTTTTTGCCATCATCAATTGGTATGAATCATTTACTATTGTTATACATTCAATTTGATTTTAAGTATCAGCTAAGTGAAGGATTTGGAAAGAAGTGGCATCATAAACTGAACAAATTTTCATGTAGTGAATTGGATTTACAGTTGTCAAACATTGTCGTCAAAAATATACGAGTACATTTGTCTGCTGGTGAAAGTCGGAACAAATAAAGCCTTAAGCTATTCAGGAATTATATTCTGATGGATCCTAAAGAAGTAATCGAAATGGGGGTTCCACGAAGTCTGAGTTTGTTATTAAAAAGTCGCACATTTATACTAAAATTTTGGATGTACAATTTCTTTAAAAAATAAGAATGCAAAAAACAGAATGTCTGATGTCTGTTAATATTTAATGACAGCATAAATAATTTTTGATGAACATTATACCAATCAAATGTAAAACAACGTTTGAATTCTTGTACGACAAAGCTAAGGCATAAGTAATAATAGTCGTACGAATCAGATTATGCAGACATCAACAACAATAACCCCGAGTGTTTATTTTTGCCAAAAGAAAACTCCCAATCCTCAGAAGCAACTAATGTTGCCTCGCTTTTGGGCGCACTTGCTTTTAAGTATAAAATGAAGCAAAGTCGTGAACTCTCAGACCGCAACTCTGGTTGTGTGTCTGGGGTCACCGCATAAATTTTTACGTGTTGAAACTCTTGACAAACCAAAAAGGAACCTGTACTTGCAGTAGTGCTGATGTATGGACCATGCCGTGCTGTAAATTACTCTTGAACCACGCTTCTACAACTTGTAGAGAGCGTTGCTGCTTCGAAGATGTCTTCAAATAAAAAATTAATTTATCTAAAAAATGAGTCCCATATGAACTAAGACGCCAAATCTGCCGTGTTGCAGTGTCCCTCCATCGTACGCCGTGGCAGGTAATTCATTGAAGGAATGGTGGACGCCAATTTCCAAATTCAAAGTACATCAGGAATGCACATTAATACTAAAATACCTTCAGACGTAAATGACTGTTAGCTTCAGAAATTTTGCTCATTCAATTAGAGAACGTCGTTCTCCCTTATTCAGTAGCCTAATAAACTCTAGGAAAAACAAGCTACAGAATATACAGGGTGACCGGCACTTTGTTGAACGGACGTTAACATGAGGTTGGGACATTGAAATAAACATTTTTACTAAAAACCGTGTGGTCGAAATGCTTCGGTAAAAATTACATGGACTTGAAATTTAAAACGCAAGGAGGAAAATTCCTACTTTGAGAGTGACATGAAATTGAAATACAGAAGTTAAGAAAGGATTTTTATTACAAACGCATGAAACAGAATGGTGGCTGTAATTATCATGGCCACAAGAAACTGATTTTTAACTTAGGCTAGGTTAGGTTAGGCCTAATGGTCATTTATCTTGACCAAAATATAATTTTTCTTGACCAAAATCTTCAAGTATGGGCTTTCTCATGATTAAATTTAAACACAACATTCAGCGTATGATACCCCTGCATGGTTGTCAAATATGCATCATGGTTATATTTCATTTGGAAAAGCTCGAACATGAGAATTTTGGCCAGAAAAAGGCCTGTTTGTGAACTGTGACAGGCCTGCACACCGACCGCGACAGCAGCAGCCCCCAAATGTCATGGTCCACAGGAGCCCCACATTCTGACACAGGCGACCAGATCATGACGCTCGTTAATACAGGCGACCAGCTCATGACGCTCGTAAATGGAAACGTGCCCGGCAGTGGGACCTCTGATCTGCGTCGTGTGAGTGAAAAGTTTGTTGCGGGAGTGAAAGAAAGGGCGGGACTTCACAAGTATTGGGAGGGCCCTACCATTTTTTCTAAACATTAATAAGCTACACCTTCAGTACAATCATATTGCACTGGAAAAATTAGTTGCTTCAACATTCAGAAAGGTGCAGCTTTATCCTGATAGGTCTCTGTAATAAAATTCATTGTTTTTGTTCGTCTTAAACTCAAGATAAAAAAATTGCAACGCCTTGATTGACGTATATATCCCCAAGTGGGATGTTTATGCAGGTTTCGACGTCCGAAAACCTATTGCTGCAGGAGAAGTACGACGATACTGCACCAACTGAATTCTAGAGCTCAAATTTAGATCTCTTGCAGAATGTTGGCAGTATCCACAATGCACTCAATGACCTCCAGAACATCTCGTGCATATCAATGTAATTTTTATATGTTAGTATGAACATCGATGAGGTCCAGCCCTAACTCCCTATTTCCAACCCATTTTCTAGCCTTATTACCGTTCGTTTCCCATAGACACAACCAAAGAGTTATTCACGTACAAAGCCTGTGGAGTAATTTGATATTTAAATGTTAATTCGTAAAAGGTATTCGTGTGTAGATTTGAAGTTGTCTAATACTGTTCGATAAACCTCTCTGAGTACCACAATCTGTCCATTGAGGTGACGCGTTAAGGCAGAATACTGCTGATTTCAAGTGGACAGTAACATTTCAACAGCCCAAGAAGTTCGGCGCTAGTTTTATGGAAATTTATGAGGTTACTGCCTTTACAAGTGACCCAACTTCTGCCATTCAACTTTTTTCCCAGTAACATACAACAAAAACACAAAGAACGTTGAATATTTGGTATGAACGTCCATCGTTATTTTTTAAAAGCCTATAATACTCATGTTACCAAAATTTTGCACAAGTTGCCCTTTATATTCAACCTTGTGCTTTAAACTTCGAACTCGAAGTATAAGTCCATAACTGAGGTCATTCTTGGCTGCAGAAATGAAGGTCGATGTGCCCCGCGTCTCCATAAAGCGAACTTTGAATTAGCTCATAGCGTTTTTTTACGAGGCTGAATCGCATGCTCCTCTGCTGGTCACTGAAAACGTTAATTTAAATGTAATTTCTTTCGAATTCTTCCGTTAGGAAGATATATGGTGGAAAGAAAATGGTTGCGATATCTGCATATCGCAACCATTTGACGTTAATTAAGTCGTCTGAGTGAAGAGATCTAAATGTTTTGCAAAGAAAAACTTGAACTGCTCGAGAACATTTATGGGGCTGTGGCCCACGTCTTATTTTGCATCTGGTTAAATTTAGTGTAAAATAGGACATGGCAAATAAGGAAAAAAAAATACCAAAAGTATTATTGCAATCGATGATTCTCCACTTTATATTGGGAGTAACAAAAACAAATCCTACGATTGATAGATTGATGAAACGAAAATACCGCGTAAGTTGATTTTCGTTGCCCTCCAAATGAAAAAAATACCACATAAGTTTATAACTTAGCTACAAGATACCTTACGATTAGTTAAGTCATGAGTTGTGAGTGAGTTGCAAAGCCAGAGTTACATTGGGGGTGTTGGATGCAACCAAGCCAACTTAGAGTGACTAGACCACTCTGTCGTGGGAGAAAATATCCGTCAGCATGCAGTTAAAGAAATTATGGTAGTTGTGTTCTACGATTAAAAGATAGTACCGACCGTGTTTACCAACCAAGCTCTCAATCAACTCTTACTCGTAAAGTTTGGCTGATTTGAGCCACAATAAACTTTTTTAATATTTTCAGTCTTGCTTGTAAAAATCATGAACATCATGATCACAATCATGTGGTATGATTGTGATTCGAAATATAATTTGTTGAGCCTAAAATATGACCGAAACATACACCCGTCAATAGAATTTTGAAATTTATTCTTAGTTGACATTTATAAAATAAATCAGCTGTTTATATGAGAAGTGAGAACGTTATTTGGTTTCTTGCTTAGATTGTTGACATTCAGTGGGATGACAATAACTGAATTCAAGGCTAGCACTGAATCTGGTGCTCCACGAGGAAACTGAAAACTCACTCGGTGCCTTCCCAAAGTTACGCATCACTGCATCATGAAGGAGGTTCTCATCCTCGATAGTAGGGCTAAACGTTCATTGCAACGCTGAAGGAGGTTCATTATCTTAGGCTAATTCTATAATTAACCTCAAAAGAGAAGTGAATCGTAATGCATTTCCTTCTATGATCCTCGTGGTCACAAAATGTGCAACTTTCGACTTAGTGTTTTTCTCATTGTGTTCTTCTCAACGTCCAACGTTGGACACTAGAGTATGAACTCGTTCTAACATTTTGAAACCCTAGTTTCGTCGTAAAATAATTCGGAGAATTTTACTCAAAAACCTTTAGATTTCTGCTCTTCCGTTCTTTCACCTGCCCTGCATTCATGCTTGAAAAAGAGACTCTTTGTAGCTCAGTGTCGTGTTATGCAAATTTAAGCATAATTAAGACAAATTTTAAACGTCCGTGAATAAATTTGCAACATAACATTAAAATCGATTCTAGGGAAATCCTTCACAGTTTTCAATATCGTAAGAGAATATATATTGGGAGGATGGTCTATATCCTAATTTCATTCCTGAAAAGAAACAAGAGAATGATAGACCATGGCCCCTTGCCCCCTCGCTACGGCGAGGCGCACACAGCACCTCACCCGTACATTTCCCCGCAGTTGTGTGTCGCTGGGTAGTTCCTGAAACAAAGAACGTGACTAAAAGGTTGTCACTCTCCAGCCAGGTTGCCAAGAAGGGCAAGGTCACGCTTTATGGGGCGCGCAATCTTGATATGGAGCCACGCTCTGGTCTTTGGTTTTAACACAAAATTAAGCCGCTCTTAAAATAAACATCAACCTGACCTGAAAGTGAGAAATGAAAAATTTGACTATTTACTAAAATTAGAATCTAATGGAGTATACCTCTCGATAATTTCTAATTAATAGGTAATGTTCTGAGTCGCTCCTGAAGAAGCTCTTTTTTGCAAAACTAAAAAGAAATATTCCACACAAAGTGATACGACCGCTGGATGTGGAGGTTAGAACAAAACGGGTTGTATAAAAATAACTGCCACATGGTATTGAAAAATTCCAGTTCAGCCTGAGTTACCTTTTCATACGTCTCTGCAAACTCCTATCAAAAATATGAGGCTGCGCTTACAAACATGGAACATTTTCCATTTCTCTGTTTCTTTGTCCCTATTTCTCTGGGCCGGAAGTTGCTCGTGGTGGCTTCGATGTGATGGTATCAGAAGCACTTTGTAGGTCAGCGCAAGGCACAGAGCTAGACAATGATCAAACGCGCTCTTACAGATTTCAATGCACAAACATTCCTCAAAGCTGTGAGTACGGAAACTTTGTACCTGTAAGCGTTCCACCTTACTGCAAAGCAGAAAAAACAAGTGTTCAGAATGTTCAGAACACAATTGACTGTGTGATCAAAAAGAAAGTGTAAATTTATAATTTACTTCGTTTTACGCTCCTACGCGTATATTTGCGAATGCTTCCATTAAGCAGTTCCTTGCGTGAAAGTTATACGCAAATTCATTACTGGGCTACACTTATTTTGAGATCGACCAGCACAGAATTTCCCGAGACTGAAAGGTAGTAATTTTGATTTGGTTGAAGATTTTAACATCATTTTAAGTAAATTTTCGAAAAAATATCAGTTGAGTCCGTGGCGAAATCTTGATTGTCGAGAAGTGCGATGATAGCTGCGGTGAGGGAGAGGTCACCTACTTGTGAACTTGATGAAGAGTTCTATTGAAAAGACAAGTACTGGATTCGGGGGTTGGGAATGAACACTAAAAAAGTCAAGAGAACATCTCAGAACACATATTTCTCATAAAGAGTGAAAAGCTGCATGAGCCAACGCATACGTTAAGAATTCAATAGAATGATGAAGGTAGAGATCGTTTATTTGACGAGCGTGCACACCAAGACTCAAGTCCTTGATCCAAGGCAGTGCTACTTATAAGACCCCACAAATAAGGAAGAATTACTGTTTCATTCAGTTGTCTAGGAAATTTACACACAGACGTAAGACCCGGAAACCATAACTTAGTTGCCTGCGTGTGACCTTTTAAACTTTTCATTGATATGCACTCAATAGTTTTGGCATGCGGCATCGCGACAATGCTGCAGCCGCAGTGCTTGCGTGACCCAGTTTTGGAGGCTGGAGCGACCTTGCCTGCAGCTTCGGGTTAAAAAGAGTCATTCCTTCGCGCTTGCTGGTCAGTCTTGCCAATGTTTGTGAATACTAACAAAGGTGAATGTTCGTGAGTATGAAGCAGTTATTGAGTAGATTATGGTATGGTCCAGATTTTATGTCCGTTACCGAAGCCAACACCATGGATGGTTATGCAGCGTGGCTTTCCTTTCAAACTACTGTTGTGATGTTTTACATAGATCTAATATGTTGAAATTTTCAATTTCTCTAGATGTTGAATTGTAAATTTATGCCAATAAGTTGTTCCAAAAATGTTACATAGCACCCGGAACTTACGAATTATCAATGCACAGTCTTATTTGAAAGTTTTTCGTTTGCTTTCAGAGTGAAGTCTTGCGAAGACTTTTTGTCTGAGCTTGACGCTTGTAGAGTCGCTCTCACTTGAGGAGTTGAGGACATGTCAGGCTCACGTTCGCAAGTGCATGATTGCATGATCGACTAAGTCAAAGCTAGAGCGAACGAAGACCATCACTTTGTGTCTCTTAGTTGAGAGTAAAATATACATGAAGACGAAAGGTTAGGCCTGTCGGGACGTCTGCAAATCGTCTGTAAATTACTTTCATTACTCGTTTTCATGTCAGCAAGACTGTGACATCAGCTTATACAAATGGCAAAATTTTCTTCTTGAAGAACGGGTGTTGCTAATTAACTCTGTATAACCATTGTCAGTGAATATTTTTAGGAATTATTATTTTGCACTTGATATTACTACGAGCAGTAATTTCGAACGGTAATGAAAAAATCTTAAGTAGAATTTAAACCCTAAAAAGTTAAGTATAAATATTTGAATTAAAATTTAAATTAAAGATGCAAAACATTGGGTGAAGACAGTACACCTAACACGTGGAGTAAATTTTCGAGACCTTAGACCCATCATGAGACCAAAAGAATTATGAATGAGGGTATAAAAGAATATTTTATTGCGTGCATATTATAGAAGCATAAATCTAGGCGCGGCCACGAATATCGTTGAAGCATTGAGATATGCAAATTTAAATTGAATGTTAATCATGTAAGTCGAACATCAGGAAACATCGAAGTATCAGACAGAAATCCGAATCAAAAGAGCATTTTATAGTATCTTCCGGTACTAAATATCTATATCGTTATGTGTTGAAGCCTCGTGCAGCTCTGTCAGAGTCAGTGAGGCGCGCGCACATTCTTACTTCCTTGAGAGCGCTGCGGCATCGACGCGGTACTCAAGAACCGCCTCTGCTCTCATTTGTACGCCGCACATTTTGAACTGTAGATTTAATTACGCAGCTCATTAAAACTTAATGGCTTCTTTGCCTTGCTGTTGGGTGACCGAGAAATCGATACACGTATTTATGCAAGCTACGAACTGAGTAGAAAGAAAATAAGTATAGATATTGCATGATTCGATGGTTGTGACGAAATAATTTAAATGGACATTGATATTGCATGATTCGATGGGTGTGACGAAATAATTTTAATAGACGTTGATATTGCATGATTCGATGGTAGTGACGAAATAATTTTAATAGACGTTGATATTGCATGATTCGATGGGTGTGACGAAATAATTTAAATAGACATTGATATTGCATGATTCAATGGGTGTGACGAAATTATTTAAACAGACATTGATAATGAAAAATTCCATGGTTGGGACGAAATAATTTAAATAGATATTGATATGGCATGACCCGATGGTCGTGACAAAATAGCTTCTCAGACTTCTTTAACAAGTAAGAAAATGGTTGATTGTCGCAAAGACGGGAACTAATCTATCTAGCTCCATTTAATTGCTAAGTCATTCTGTGAATCAGGCAACACTACCGTGCGTGTAGTTTATCAAATTGTGTTCAAGAAAGACATGTTCTCAGGTGGACAGTTGCTCGCGTTGCATAATTTTTTATACATAGACAATAAGGTTCACAGGATTTCATTTCAAAGTTCCGTGAGTATTTTAATGATGGTAGCTCAGAAGACAACTCTCAATTGTAGCCCTTTATTGATTACATTAGCATTTTAATGCAAAAAATTTTCCAAGTATGGTGCGCGCAACCAACCACTCTCAATGGAAGGCTTCTGGCCTGCCATGACCTTGACGCAATACGACAATACAAGTGAGATCGAGGACGTTCCGAGACCCAGCAATACTGTCGATCACATGAAGACCCAGTCACTTCCTAGCACCCGCGGAGCCCTTCATGGGCTGCCGAGGGTCTACTCTGAGAACGATGAAGTTTTTGCTGTCGATTACAGTAGTCTGTCGGCATTAACAAGCGACAACCTCCAAGTAAATAACGGTTGTCGAAACAGTGGACGGGAGAAAAAACACTCCGCAGTCCAAATTCAAATGCCATCGCCGCTTGAAACTGTACCGTACAGTTGACTGTCATTCTTTTTACGAGGCGCGTACATGGCTTCTATTTTTTCCTGGGAGTGACCGTTTTACTTTTGAAGGATGGTTGAAGGCCGTCTGTTTAAAATGGTGTAGAAATTACCTATATACAGCAGTGGTTGCTAAAGTTTTCAGTTCTCTATTTCTTTGTACTACAAAAAAGACTTGTACAATGCCCTTCTTACAGATTAGATTAGATTATAAGTTAGTATCAGCCTCCTCAACAACTCGTACTGATTACTCGCTGAATTTTAAAGAATTTTCTGTTAAATATCTCCTATTTATTTTCTATGGCAAGTTCATTGAGATTTCAATACCTGTAAGTATTAATTTCCCCCTGTTCAAGCCCCGCATTTTATGATTCTCTACCAAAAAACTTGATGAAAAAACTATTATCACAATTCTAAACTTGCGCTTGTAAGATTTCATCTCCAATCATGCGTTCCAATTTCTAGACAGCAAGAGGATCCAATGATTAGTTTAAGATTAACGACTTTTCTGAAGAAAAGTTATATGAAGTATACGAAAGATATTTGTGCAATTTTCAGTACGGTAGACAAATCGGCAAATGAACTTTATCCACCTACCATACCGCTATGATTTCGTCTTATGTTTGAAAATCCGGCCCTCGGTTCCTGGCCACTATTTTCCTACGTGGTCAGCAGACAGAAGTCTCCTCACGACGGCGTTAATCTCACAATTAGTTTACGCGTTCTTCCCTAAAGTCAATAACTTTCATAAAATGTTGAACACTCAGTAAGTGTTATTGTGCATTTTCAAAAGTGTTGCGTATGGGCGCTGACATCCGCTTTTCGTTGATTTGTTTTTAGGTGTGGCCTGAAATTCATTGCTCAGCTTGCACGTCCGTCCTTCGCATGCCGAGTAAAGTTCATGCCCATGTATCTTCTGAAATTCAGACGCTGCAAGTAAATTGCTTCTGGGAGACAGAGCATTCCCTGTGCGCAATTCGTGGTTCTCTGTGAATGTGGAGGTCGTTTAAGTTCCTCACATTTTATCAGAAATTGCGAAATATTTATTTAAAATATCGTCCTAGTTATTTTCCACTTTCAGTCTCTCACATGACTTCCTCGGAATTCTAGACATAAATTTGCGTGCTCCTTGATTTTGAAGGTCTTAGTTGAGCGCTTTATTCCCGAATAATGAAAAAATTATGGTATCCATAGCAATAATTTGGTACGCTTAGTCTGTATTAAAAGGAGGATTACCATTAACTTCCTTTAGTAAGAGTGTTATCAACTGAGCGACAACAGGAATATGCTAAAATTTGAGCTAATCGCAACACTGATTGCCCTAGACATTTGCTAAGCAGCTTACAGTGAACTGATGAGCGTTATCTGGGTACGGAAATTGTACAAAAAATAATTATGTTTCTTTTCTTTTCCAATCAACAGAAAATTCGAATCAATTTTATAGCACTTAATGGAAAGGAAGAGCGACGGATATTACATGAATTGGCATCGTTCTCATTAATATCCGCAAGCCTTCGAAAACTTGATTAAATCGAGTCTTTACTAAACATCGTCATCAGTTTCAGTTTCGTACACCACCAGTGGTAAAAGGTAGAAAAAATAGTAATTCTGGTGGGGAACATACTCAAGAGACTCCGTTTTTTGAGCACTTAGTTATTTGAATTTTTAATCAATCTTCTTTTAAATGTTATTGAAGCTTCTCTTCGAAAAACTTTTAGGACCTGAATGATAAAATGTACCTTTTGCTCTCTAATAACAAAGTAGAAAAAATGAAAGTACTTACACTTTCGTTTCTACACAAATAGAACAAGCTCCAGCTTTCCTAAAACGATCCCTCTGATTCAAACAAACTAACTAACGTGACGTGAAAATATTTGAAGTCCGATTACATTGTCAGCGAGAAGCAGCAGACGCTCCTTTGCAACCACGTTCTGCATGAGTGTTAGACTTGATGAATATTCACATTCTTCCCCAGAAATTGAAATGCTTTGTCATTCAGCGATTTTTGAGAGGATCATGGAGCGCCATGGGAGAATCAGAAAATGTGTTCTATCTTCATACACATTTTGCCCTGACGAATTTCTCTCTTTCGGTATTTGTGTGCTTATTTTGTGACCACCCTATTCCCAAGAGGAATACTCGTACATGACCTCACACGATGAGATTAGCTTGCGCAAATTTCGGTCAGCTGTTGATTTAATCGTAAGACATTTTCAGATCCTTTGCGCAAGTTTTTCGTAAGCGAAACACCATGCAAATTTACGGCGTAGTCGTTAATTCCTGTTGTGCTAGTTTTTTCTCATCTAGTTCTCTTTTCTCCCCTCACCTAGCTGCTTTACCTGCATTTTAATATTTATGGTACCAGTTTGAGATTATGTATCATTATTCTTAGTGAATAGTGAATCGTTTCGTTCCTGCAACGTCATTTGAATTATCAGTGACAATTAATTGGGATTGAAGGTGATGACTGCCGAAATTGAGAGGAAACCCGAACAGTGATTAACCTAAACTTGGTTACATTCAGTAAGTTCGAACTCTTCAATTTCGAAGTTAACTTCCATGTTTACTGCAACAAAACCAGGTTTAGACAGCTCAGCTAGTCTAGGTACTCGTATTCGAAAGCAGGAAATTTCAGTATCGTTTGGTGATCAAATTCTGTTTACTGCTCTAGGATGTCGATGGTGGAAATCGTGTTTCGCTTTTATATGACAACCATGAGAACTATCAATTATAGCAGACAGATAAAAAGAGTTTCTAGAGTGACTGTGGTCATTGTGTTCAGCTGGAGTTTCCATCTGCAATGCGTAGAGAGTACCTTGGGAACCTACTCGATTAAATTGTGGATGCGCTAATTACTTACAGATGCATCTTATCATTAGTAGCCCAAACAGAGAATTCACGCCCTTCAGTGGTTCGTGTATAATGTAAAGACAGAATTAAGCATTTAACTGTTGCTTGAGATTATAGCTCACTGTTTTGCACCAGCTTAAAAATAGGCGTCGATTTGTTCTCTTTCTAATTTACTATAATGGAAGTTACACGTCGACGAATGGGTACACTCAGTTTTTTTAGAAATTTTTCTTCTTTTGAAATGCTTACATTTAGTTTTCTCCTGAATGTTGTGGACTGCAACATACAATACATTTAAACATATCTATTTCATGTTGTACTTGATCTCAGATAGAGCCAAATTTTGTCTTGAAAAAATTCTCCACTAGTTTGGCTATAAATATGACCACATTTGAATTCAATTCAAAGTAATGCCGAATTAAAAAATAATTTAGCTGATCCTCTTTCTTCTCATTGATCATGCCTATATGTAATCTTTGCACTGAGAAATAATGTGCATTTCAGTCCACTCGCTTCCTAATGACGAACAAAACGTGACGTTTGCCAAAATGGACATGGAAAAAATGAATTTATATTAAGAGTTGCATATAGAAGGAGCAGGAATAATTTGAAGAACGTTCCGTAAATTTGGTGAAGCTAATTGAATTTCTTGTGTGCTCTATGCATGAAACCGAGGCTTTAAAGGCCTTTCTTAGTCAAATTTTTGATAATCCTTGATATGGTAAAATATTGTGCACACAGATATCGTATATTTTATGAAGTAGCTTACTGTACGAAGCTTACTGTACTTTTGTCGACGTTGGGCTGGTATCAAACGGTGCAAAAATTATACTTAGTTAGCAGGTAAAGGTACTTTCATGTAGTGTACACGTATGCGAGAAAAGGCTTTGCATGATGATACTTGTGCAATTACCGAAAGCCCCTCAGAGTGTATGAGAAATAACTTTCATTCTCGGCCCTGAGCTTGCTACGGGTTCATAAGAGTGAAATTTGTCTCACTCTCAGGCGCTTGTTTACCATTGTAGCACCGTGTGATTCAAAATTCATGGACCATTTTGGATTTAGAAGTAAATCACGAAGATTGCAACCTCTATCAAACTAGAAATACCCGGTGTGCAGGATAATAATTTTTAATTTCTCTGCTGGATCGCACAGGAAGTAAGGATTGGTTCACAGTCTCATCTAATATGTATGCTAGTTTGTTGCTAAGCAGTGCATGTCAACACGCTGTTGATGTGCAACAGAGTTCGTGTTAGTGCTGTATTGTGATAGTGAGGTAAACATGATGAGTTTCAAACAAAATAAAGAGTGTTTGCGGCACGGTGCACGAGCTATTGCTTTGACGGGATGAAAGAAAGTCTTTCTTTCATTTGAAAGTGGCTGGAAACGAAAAATGAGCTACTTTGAGAACCCGAAAGTAAAAAGTCACAGATTGACCAAGGAAAGCCATTCACAGCGACTGTGAAAATCGTATCTATTTGGAAGGTAGACAATGCTGTACATTTTGTAGGATCAGAAGGGTATGGAGTACCATGAGGTACTAAACCAGGTGAAACAGAAAACAGTTCGCTTCCGTCAACAACTGATTCATTAGAACCATAATCGATTGAAAAGCATTCATATTGAGCAACGAGATACAGAAATAGGACTTTGCAGCGATACAACGCATCATCACTCACAGTGAAAAACGTCACACATAATTCCTGCACTTTGCTCGGAGCTCTTGCTCCACTCGACGTACTCACCTGACTTGGCCCCTTCGAACTACCGCTTGTTTTCAGCGTTATCTAGCGTACTTTCCCTCCAAGCAGTTCTTCAACAATGATGAAGATGTCGAAGAAAGTTTTACTGACTGGGTCATCTCGGAATATGCGAACCGATTGAGACTTGAGAGATCAATGGACAAAAAATGTGGTTACCGATGCCGCAAATTTGGTATGAAATATTTGCTTCCTATCTTTCAGTGTTCAGTTTTTTCTTTAAGAAAAAGTAAAAATTCTTTCTCGGTATTCTCGATAGATTGCACTGTGGTACGTTGCTAAAGCGGAGCGCTTTTTCTCAAATGTTTGGCATCTATAATTCTACGCTCACACGAACATGTCTTAAATCTCAGGAACCGAGCCTTGCATTTATGAAACCGTCATGAGGCTGGATTTTCAAACAATTTTACGTCGTCGTAGCGGTGTGCAGCTAGCAGCGTGAGTTTTTCTCCGCCTACTTCCCTATGTGCACTTTAGGTTTTATCAATAAAATTTAATCAAATTGTTCACAACGTAATCAAGTCGATTGAGAAGAACGTAAGCTGCATTCTTCATGCTGCTGCGATGACGTAAATTGTTTGCAAGCCCAGCTCTGGCACGCCGCCCCGACGCCTGGCAACACGTTGCTGCGCTGCCTCGCAGCACCATCGCTCCGAGCGCCGATCTATTCTGTGACTTGTGGGGCAGCCCAAGCGTGTAGGTCAAGGTCTAATTCTCGCACGTTTCTGGCTTATCTTACCTCGCAATAAATCCCATTTTTGACTAGCGTTTCATTTTCCGGTACCTAGGTATAAAAAGTTTAGACGAAGCTCTCCTTGGTTCTTACATAAATCGGATTTGTAGCGCGCCCAAAGTTACAGCAAATTATTTATTGCTTTTCCTGAGAACTTTCCGTTATTATTAACGAGTGCGATCAGATGGAAAGACATTGGGTTTTACTTCAAACCAGACATTTTTTTTGCCGAGGATGTCTGCCATTGTTTCTCGGTGAGGTGCCACTCCATTGTTATTCTATTCAAGCAAAATCTGCTCTCACGATGACCGTTTTCACTCCGGCGCAGCGCACGGCGCAGCGAGCTTATTTCTCCTACTCGTTTGTTTGCGGAGGCTTGCACACTTATTGTTTCGCACTGAAAAAATCATGAGGAATGAGTTAACTTCTATGAGTCAATTCCTTTTAAAACTAAACTTTGGAAGGGGTAAAATTGACCTCTTGAAAATAACTGTTAATGACAACATTTGTAACTCACCAAATAAGTTTAGCGCTACATGACTTCACAATTTAAAAAAAAAATTTCCAATTTCTTTGAAATACGGTATTTTCTCATCCTAAATTCTAACATCTTAATTGTGGGGGAATAAATTGTTAATTCTTTTGTGAAGTAATTCAAAGCACACTAGTTCGGTTACGAAGTGTTTCAGCTTAACTGTATAATCGCAATCGAGCGAGCAATTCCAAGTTTTCATGGGTAAGATTAGCTAAGGAACCTCATACAAAATTCAGCAAATGGTCAAATGTCAGTCGCTTAGGAAATTACTGTCGTTCCTTGAATTATACAATGTGATTACATGCAAACATCAACTTATACTGATAAAGATTAATTTCAGTTATTTTACTGATACGTCAGCTCCATGACTAACTGACAATAACTAGGGCCAAAATTAATCCGAACAAGATAAGGGTGGCATTTATAAGAGACTGATGTATAACTCGAGAATTGACTGCACCCCATGAATTGCAGAGCATGGGATGAAAATTTATATTCTGTGCTCTGTACAGCAAGCCATGTTTTTGGAAAAAATTTTCTTATCAGAGGTTTTTAATATTTTGTGAGCATAAATAGAAAATTCCTCATACCGTGAAATGGTTAATAGCCATGTATTGTTTGTGTTTTTACATTCGGATACAAATGTATGTAGATTATTTTTTCATCAACAAGATAACAGTTAATGATTATTTATAACTAAATTCATCATGTACTGACTGAACTGGAATACCTAGCGATGCCTAGCCGAGTTTTTTCACTCCTGTTTTACTATATCATGGTTACATTTGATAGCGCTTAATGAAACAAAGAAATCGAAGTTCTCTCCATTTTTAACGAATAAACTTCTATAACTCTTAAGAATTTTTATTATTAATATCAGACGGTGAATGATAGTGAAACTAATTTCTTCGCGCTCGGAAGAATTGGTATGTTCACATCAAGGCGGCAGATGAAAAAAAAGCAATAAATACAATCAATACAATTGACTTTCAGGGCTGGCATTTGTTGTTCAATGCGGTTCATTACCTCTGGAGTCGACCATGAGTTTACTTTTATTTAAGTGGTTCCTATTTATCAAATTTAAATACTTCAATTGGACACTATACGTCTTCGCTCCTTTGACGATCACATGCACAACAGATAACTGGATGTCCATGCAAAGTCCTTAGTTTCGAGGTTTTGCAGCTCAGTTCAACGAAAACCGGTGTTAGTTCATGGTTGTGCTATTTTATTAGCGGACGAAAAACCACCCTGTGTTTTATCTGAAATAAAATGACGCTTCACTCGTTATGGTACCAAACAAGTGCATAGCTTCACGGGAAAATTAAACACAAAAATTTCGAGCATGAGAAATTGATCCCATGTGTTATTTAACAAATTTCTCCACATTCGTTGTTAGTTTTTTCTACCTACCATTGTTCTACACAATAGCACCTACATTGCTTCATGGCTAACATATATTTACTAAGTCCAATGAATTAAGATGTCAAACATTTTGGATTCATAACTAGCAGCAAATGTTTCGTCTTGCAGTGGAAATTTCTGCATCAATTCAGGAGCGGTCAACAGCTACTTAACTGGCAATGAAAAGCTCAGGGTTTGTGATGAAATTCGAGCTACGATTTCATATATTGATATGAGAGAGAACTTCGGGTCATAACTAGCATGTTATCGCTAGCTAATGCTTCTGCTATCTTATCAGGGATATGATTATGAATGCACGTATGTGACGTACGTCTGCATTGCAACAGCAATGAGGCAACCATGGTTCTTACTGTACTCTCATGTAGGCTACAAACGCAAGGCTGTTTCATCAGCACCAACTTACTGAAATCTTATAATCCTGATAACAGAGCTGCTTCCGACTTACGTGCGTGTAGTATGAGCAAGGAAATGTCAAAATGAAGGTATATTCTCTATTCAAGAGTAATTAGTAATTGAACATTGACTTTCGTTGAAAATTGAACTTGAATCACAACCGATATTGAAAAATTTAGTGAAACTTCGTTCTTGCAAAAGCTACGAAAATTTTTTGCTTTGGCTTGTAAGGTATGACGTAACAGTTTTTGAAATTTAATTTATCTTACTATCACAAAAGCATCTGAACTGTTTCAAATTCCCATCAGTTTTACTGCTTTAGTTCATCTATTGCATGGGTTCCAAAGCAAAATATAATAATATAATCATTGTTCAGCGGTTGACTATGAACCGCACATTTATCAAGTTCATAACTAAACTCAACAGTACAGTCAAATATTCTTAGTGAAGACTAATGTTTTAAAAGTATCAATATAACTTCGCTGAAACAGGCTCCTGCTTGAGTGCAGTTGCACAAAATGTGAAATGACACACGTGTTTATTTTAAGTGAGTTGCACGCATTATTTGAGAAGTAGTTTTCATGCCTGCTATCATGTTAGATACGCTAATGTAATGTGTCCGTTGACTTCACAAATTTCCTTGAAATGACGAAGCATCACTCTAAATGAATCATCATCGAATACAACGGGGTTATTAATCTGAGTATAATTATTTACGTTTTTTCCAATATTCAGAATTCTATACTTTTCAGTAAGAATTTTGAAGGAAGTAGATGTGAGACTGGCTTCAGTACTTTTAACAATCATTAACATACAACGGGTTTATTAATCTAAGTATATTTATTGACGTTTTTTCCAATATTCAAAATTCTATACTTTTCAGTAAGAATTTTGAAGGAAGTAGATGTGAGACTGGTTTCAGTACTTTTAACAGTCATTAAAATTTATTTAATTTCAGGTTCATCGTATGAAATACAGATAAAAATGTTAGTCAGGTTCAGCTTAGGCGTCGCAGTCGTCATTCAGTTGATGGCCATGGCGCACACGCAGACTTTTGAAAGTGAGTAAATTCTACATGACACACTTTCGCGATCCCTTAACGTTATTTACGCTTCATGAGCTTCTTGATTGAATACAGCGTACTTTTTGTTTATATCCATGCTATAGTTATGTTTATTGACATACAGTAAGCCATGCAACAACTTTCTCCACTAAAACATTTACACACAGCACAGGAAGTGGAATCGTTCATTTGCAATTTCCATTTAAAACCTATTCAAATAACGTACATAAAATGTGGCCTTTCCAAGTTTCAATAGTCAGGGCGCTAGCCTATAGAAGACTGTTACGAATAATGAAAGTATAGTTAGATGAGTTTTAGTTCAAAATTGCCTTTTTATGAATTATAAAAAATTAAGACGATACACTCTAAATGTCGCTGTACAAGTAACCCATGAGAACTAAACAAATACCTCCACGTTGAGCGTTGAAGAGCAAACGAGAGGAAGATCATACTCAGAAAACTAACTATTCTTACCTTATGATCTCAGGCAGCCAGCAATGGTGGAATTTAGCCCGCACGGAGCTCGCAGCGGCCCTCAATGTGCGAGACAACTGGAACGTGGCGAAGAACGTCATTCTCTTCCTAGGCGACGGTATGGGCATCACTGCCTCTACTGCTGCCAGAATCTACAAAGGCCAAAAGAAGGGAATGCATGGTGAAGAAGGCTACCTCGAGTGGGAGAGGTTCCCTAACAATGCTTTAATTAAGGTCGGTAATTGGTCCACAACCTTCGTGATTCGATGTGTCTGCATTACACGGAGCAAAATTCTTTCGTTTACGCAGAATTCAACATCCTCCTCTGTCTGATTTGAATGCTATGCAGAATTTTTAAGTCACCGATGCTAATCTTTATTTTTTTTTAAATTCTATGCTTTCGTTTAAGGTAGTTCCATTCTCTCTAAGAATATATATTTCTGAAATTCATCAGTCTCGCTACCATGTGAGACTGCTGTCATGAACATAATTGTCCTTAATTGCGCATTTACGAGCAGTTAACGTCAGGATCTTGTAGCGAACCATTTTCGATCAGACGTGCTGATGGCAAGAATATTTTTAGATTCTCATTCTCACTGAAGCAGAAACAATGGAAATACGATTCATGGCCAGCTAACATCCTGAGAGGGGATGGTTCAAAGCGAATTGACGGTAGTGTTAGTGACGATTATTTGACGGTACACCGGTGTCTCCTTAATAATTCCTTGATTTCTCTTGATTTGAAAGAAAACATAGATATCATCAAAATTATCACTAGAGTACAGATGCATCAGGCTCCGATTAAAGAGATACTAAACGGATCTTGTAGTAATCATAACATCAGCAGTGGGGCATGTAATGTATATATGGTTGCCGTCCACATTCTCTGGGCTAATTTACTGTATTTTTTGCGCTTTCGTTGCTTTCATGGGTAACTAGAGTTTTCATTGTGAAAAGACCTGTTTTTTCATGCTACGTTCAGAGAAAAAATTCGTTTACTCTTTCTTTTCACTGTCATCCATGTGTCCTTATTTTTCATCACCCCCAAACCACACGATGTTCTAACTTCATACAAATGTAATGAGTCACTTTAATCAACTTTCTTGCTGCTAATTTGAAATAATTATGTCCATACATTTAATTCAATTCCAGCATCATGCTTTCGGAATGGAATTTTAGCATGAACTGGTATAATAATTATCGAGTATACCCTCAGTATCATGACACGTATGGTGAATTGATCTCACGAATCCACGATGTAACATAAGGTGCTAATGAATACGCGTTCTGTCCATTCCCAAATACACCATAAAGATATTAGCTTAGTAGCGAATCATATCGTGTAATCAGCTAGCAGACAACGAGCTCCCGGAATTTGATCCAAATGATGACTCAACATTAATACTTCGCATTTTTCCGTCAGCTCGGATTGAGAGGTAGTCGCATCTTTACGAATAATATTCAACTGATCAAAATTACTTCTTAGTTCTTACGTTTCATAAAGAACCAAAGCAACAAGTTCTTTCAATATGATTTTTGCAAATGAATTTTAAAATGACCGGAGTTGTACTCGCTCTCAAAAGTCAGCCGTCCAGTGAACGTTTTGACTGACTTTTGATCGATGACAAAACTGATCACTCTAAGCCTATGACTTGAATATATGCTCGTTCATTTTTCCATGAATTACATTTATCGTTCGACACATCATTAAAATTCCAAAAATCAAAAAATAATGAATTACCTTAGTTCAATAACTCTCAAACGGTGTGTAATCCAAATGCAGACGTACAACGTTGATCGCCAAGTACCAGACAGCGCTGCCACGGCCACGGCGTTCTTGTGCGGAGTGAAAGTCAACTACGAGACAATCGGGCTGGACCCCATGGTGCCTTTCGGGGACTGCGAGGCCTCCAAAGACGCCAGCACGCACCTCACGTCGGTGCTGCAGTGGGCGCAGGATGCCAGGAAGGCGACGGGTGAGCGTGCTGCATCTTGTCGCTGTCGCCAGCATGCAAACTTTGTTCTTGTGATCTCATAAGAGTCTCTTATGATCCTAGCAGAGTATTTCACAATCTTATCAGAGTTGAGCGAACAACTTTGAAGCGCACAGAGTGATGGAGGGCAAGATCAAATTTGTAGTATGGCTTCAAAAATTGTAGAAAGTACAAGCTGAAATAGAGTGACATTCATTGTTGGTATTTTTGTATATGGTTTAGCATGGTTGTCATATCCTTCGATAACATTTTAGCATTTACTGTCTGTTGTTTGGCATTTAAGTGAGCATTTCTCAGGTTTCGTCTGTTTTGTATGGGCTTGAAATTGTTCCGGAATGTAAACTTGTTTACACTACGCTATATCCGTTTGTCCCTGAAGTCAGTGAGGTTCATGAATGCGTTATTTTTGAGACATCATATCTTGTCAATTTTCCATGTGTAAGTAGATTAAAATCATAAAATACGTAACGGTACTTTTCAGTCACTCAAATGAATGACAATCCTTTTCAGTAAATATTAATTTCACGAGTGGCTAACTCAGCTCCCTGTAACATCACGTGCACAACAGGAGTGGTGACGAGCACGCGCTTGACGCACGCGACTCCGGCGGCGACGTACTCTCACGTGGCCAACAGGCGGTGGGAGTGCAACAGGGACGTGGGCATGGAGGGGCACGGCTGCCCCGACATCGCAGAGCAGCTCGTGCATCACAACCCCGGCAAGAACATCAAGGTAGACATCATGGATCCTTAGGAAGGCGTGCAGTAACGCAAAATATTTTCCCAGGCGTCATAAGCGTCACCTGACCAGTGACGTATCGACTTCAGCGAGCGAGGGCACGACGGAAATTTTTTAGATGAACTCGTATACGATTAAAATTATACTTCATTGGGTTGGACTCGCATACTTTGTGCACAACCTTTAGTCGTGTAAATAAAATCTCCGCCGCCAGATGAAGGAAATGAAAGCGCAAAAAGGTTAAAAACAGAACTATAAACGTTTCGGGTCTCTTGTAGTTAGCAAAATGAGGCAAAATAAAGTATCATTGCTGTAAACATTATGGGAAAAAATTAATGGACATTAGCATAAATCGGACGAAAAAACGAAGCAGATGAATAAAATTGGTTTGTGCAGATTCAGATTTTCATCGTCGGCTACCGGTAAGTTGGCAACAAACAGGAATTGTCGCGAAATTTGTAATCAATGAAATAATCACTGGCGGACCGAGCGGGCTGTGAATAGGGATTCTTTATGATGGTTCGTTAGGAATGATAGAAAAATTTCATTGTCCATTTACCATTGCCGGTAAATAGATAGACTACATTGCTTTCCAATCCAATACTGCTGTCGCTACCTCCGTGTATATTGCACTTAAGAAATGAATTGTCAATTTTTTGGTCACTTGTGCTGCGTTTTATGCTTTCCACTCAGGTTTAGAGCTATTCTTCCGTTGATTGGGCTCTCAATATTAGCTCGCTTTCTCAAAAGACCAAAGTTGGGTCCAGTCGTAAAACCACTTTGACATTTCAGGAATGCGATAGCAGACGACTTCAAATGCAAATATGAGCAGTTCAGTGACAATTACTGTCATTTTGAGAAAGATTATTCAGTTCACATAAGATTATCTGTGATATAAACAAATAACTATTAACTTTCGGTACTTCATCAGTTAAATTAAGAAAGTAGTTTCATGACTGCTCATACTTAACGTAATATTAAATGTACTTAAACTTCTCACTCGGAAATGGCTCACTGGACTGATAACCTCGCAGGTGATCCTTGGCGGAGGCCGGCAACCATTCGGAGCCACGCTTGGCATCCCAGACGAGTTCACGTGCAACAGGACGGACAACAGGGACCTGACCCGCGAGTGGCTCAAGGCGAAGCAGGACGCGGGACTCCGGGCTCGTTACATCACCTCTGCCACCGAGCTCAGGGGCATCGATCATTCTAAAGTCGATTACTTAATGGGTGAGCGCAGGAAACCAAATAAATCGAATTTGAAAGCTCTCTCTCATCTGAAACAACTGTGTTCATATCCAGAGGCTGTGGAGAAAATACTTACTAAACTAGTTTTCAACTGTAGATCAATATCTGCTTCTACTTAAAGTGGGTAAGCGATGCGACGTGTCCCAGCTGCGGGTTTTTCCTTGCCGCTCTATGTGAACTGAAGTTGAGCCGAAAAAACTTGCGTAAGAGGAAAGTGTTAAAGCCCATAAGCGTCCAACTGACTTTTTTTTATATGAAAATCAACTCTCAATCTATTAATGAGAGGTTAAAGTACTTTAGAGCTTTAATCCCAATTAAATTCGCCTATCAAAATACCTAGGGTCGTTGTGCCGTGATGTAAAAGCCGTGTATACCACGTGTTTCGAGGAATCCAGTTATGGGCACGAATTCACGACCGTAGAATTGAAGAGTGGGGAACTTTATTCGTGTATATAAGTGCAACATTTACTGTGTAGTCCTATGCACCTGTTAAATTTCGCCCTTATTTATCGCCTTGCACGATTTTATAATCTACGAAAATTTCCCCATTCGTAGGTTTGTTTGCGGACTCTCACATCCCCTTCGTGGAGGACCAGGTGGCAGCGAGCAGCAACAGCCCCAGCCTCGCAGAGATGGCCACTGCTGCCGTCAGGCAACTCCAGAAAGACGAAGAAGGATTTTTCTTGCTTGTAAGCTCAGTTTATATTTCTGCTTTCAGGGGACTGAAGCTTGTCTATGTCAAACGGTATACTGCCTGACATATGAAGAGGCTTTTTCTGAATGAAATATTGAATTCCTTGGACATCTGTGCAGGTCGAGGGAGGCAGAATAGATCACGCTTATCACAACAATTTACCGAAGAAAGCTCTGGAAGAAACGCTGGCATTCGACGAAGCAATCGCAGCTGTGCTCAAGGTAGACATGATGTGGAAATTGAATTCTCGTAAAAAATGTTCTACGGTTTTTATTTTGATATTTCGCTTAGACACAGCCGTTTGTGTTTTCGTACATTTTTTGTAAAAAATAGTGTGAATCAAACATTAAATCTAAGTTTAATTAGGTCTGAAACATTTTTACTTTTCAAAACTATAAACCAGAATATGTCTGCATGGCGTGGTGACGATCGCAACAGAAGTGAACGTGTTCTAATAAAAGATAATGGAGCCTGCTGTATCCATACCATTTTTACTGCAAGGCTCTCACTGTTTGATCCCTCCAGCAAGTGGACCTTGACGATACCCTGGTGGTGGTGACCGCTGACCACTCCCATGTGCTCACCATAAACGGCTACCCCAACCGCGGCAATGACATCTTGGGGCTCGCCGACGTCTCCGACGTGGATGGTCTTCCTTACACCACGCTCATGTTCACCAACGGCCCAGGCTTCAACATCACCAGCAACGGTTCCAACGTAAGCGAAGATTTCGTGGTATTGATGAGTTTGAACTGTGGTGTCAGGCATGTAAGGCTAGGACGTCAAAAAGGAGGTTCTGAAAATACATTCGTCTTGAGAAACCTTGATGAAGACGCATATTGGGATAATTTCCATGTTATAACACTTCGGACATCAACTGACCTGGCAGGTTTAAACAACTTTACTATAGTTAAGAAAATTAATAGGAAACGAGTAGATTTTCTTTTCTTTTGAGTAAAGCAACGAACAAATTTCAATGCCTCTTGATTATAAAGGGAAGAAATGTGAATTGAAATTAAAATTTAATTCATATAATCACCAGAATTGACTGAAAAAATGCTTCACTAGCTCTTGCAAAGCGAAGCAATGTTAAAAAGTTCCTATCCTATTTAGTTGAGCGCAGCCCTGTCCTTTATCAGTCGTGTTGATGTAACTCGTGACAAAAATAGGTAAAGCAAGTGCGAGTAGAAAGTATTCAAGGGTTTATCTGCACAACAAACTTTCCAAAGAATCACTTCTTCCAAAACTTTTTTACATTGAAGTACTTTCAAAGTTTGAAATTTTGAAACGCAAGACTTATTGCAATAGAAATGAAGGTGAGTTGCCGTGGTGACGGGTGAGCCCATGCACCTGCGAGCGTGTCTGGCAAGACTTGCGTGTGTTTGCAGGTGACCCGAGCGGACCCTCGCGACTACCCCCTCCAGAACGGAGAGCACATGAGCCAGACCGCCGTGCCCCTCAAGCCCTTCCAGGAGACTCACGGCGGGGAGGACGTGGCGCTCTACGCGGCAGGTACTGCGGGTGTGCCGGAATGGGCTAAGTCGAACCAAAATCATCAAATAATCCTACAAGCTGTGAACAAATGACAAATTTGGCTTTCCTTACAGAGTATATTATATATATTCAGAGTATACACACACCGAGTATATTAGTGCTTGGGATTTGATTCATTTACGTTAATCTCAATGATTCCAGCGTGTCTTTCTCCCCTTCACTTTTTCACTTATCATCGAAATAAAAAAGCTTTAAAATTTCATGCGCTCTCTGTGTTGTAGTTTCAAAATTTTTCATTAAAATACAAATGGGATATAAACGCCATTAATCAAATTCAATACAAGAAAGTAGCTCAAGAATCCCTCAGGAGGATACGACTATTGTATCTAACAGAATAAGCTCTCCGACGAGGAAAATGTGAGGTCTTGAGCTTAAGTTCAGTAAAGTTTTCCTTTGGTTTAAATGAAACGATTTTTTTACCCCCTTTTTCCAGTTCACTACTTCTTGTTTTTCAGTACTTACTACTTTCTTCTTCAACTTTTATTTGGTCTCTCAAACTTATTTCTTAACTTGCTGTCCCTTTGCGAACGGAATCTTTTGTGGGAACCCATCTCGTGCAGAGATTCCACATTTCCTTGACTCCTTATTTACCGGTGCCTTCCTTATTCCTCCCTTTGGTATTTCTTTCTTGAGGTTAGGAAAACTTGAACTCACATATCTAATCTAATCTAATTAGCTCAATTTTTTAGGCCCACATCGTAAGAGTAACTGATGAATAAAAGTAAGGATTGTTACTACGCAGAGAGATTTCTATGAACTAGCTTCTGCATCATTTTGCAAAGTCTCTCATTATAAATACTCTCTCGGAACAGTCCCTCTAATATCAACTGCTCTATTTCTGCAAAAAAGAAATTATGACCCAACGCAGTAAACGCTTCGACAGCGCAGGGCAGAAATTCCGGCTGAGTGCAGATTGTAAGGAGGGTATTTATCTTCTTGGAACTAACTCATTATTTTAAATTTTATCATCGTTTGGCATTGTCATGTATGAATAGATCCTCTTAGCCTTTCGTAGATGAACTTATTTGTTGCCAGTGTCTAATCCGAAAATAATTCGAGTGTCTCCACAGAACAATGCAATGCGTATAGTTGTACATAGGTGGTCGTGGCGCCCAAGCATTAGTAAAATTTACGACTCTCATGGCAATACAAATCAAACCTTACGACAGTACGTTTTCACACCAGGTCCTATGTCACACTTGTTCCACCGCCTGCACGAACAGCACTACATTGCCCATGTGATGGCCTACGCAGCATGCATTGGACCCAGTGCAGGACAGAACTGTCGTCGCCCATCCTTCGCATCAAACACCATCGAAGACGATGAAGACCCCTTCTCACTCCCTCACTCTCCTCTTCGCAAAGCAACCTCTGGCTTCAAAAACGTGAAATCTACAACTACTGTCGATTCTGTGGCAGAAGCTGCTAAAGTTGCTTCATCAGCTGGCATCAAAATGCCTACAGGTTCAGGAACGGCGAGTTCTGGCAGTAGCTCTGGCACAAAAGGAGTTAAGAAACCCTCCAGATTACAGTCATCATCATCTTCCTCCTCTAGTTCATCGTCTAAATTTGGGTCTTCATCAGCATCATCATCGAGCTCTTCTCGGCCTCAACATGTTTTGATTTTCCCTGGTGCATCCAGTACCTTCACCTCCCCCAAGTTCCCTACTCTCTCCCCAACGCTCCAGTCGTTATTGGATCAAAGTCAGCAAAATGTAAGATGTGAAGTTTTTTTTATCATTTCAGACGCTCATTTTAATTAAAATAATAGACGCATGCTAATATTTTGTCATGGATTGTGCAACTTTTTTAATACATCTTAGTCAATCCATGATTCCCTCGGATAATTTCGTACATGTGAGGGTAAGTGCTAATACCTTCAGTTCAGTATTTACAGTTGAATTGAGTGTACGTACACCTGCGCGGTCTAATTTATTCAAGGCTTAAAGTTATGTTAAACGAGGCTTATACGGTAAGTTAAAAATTTCAATATTGAATACAGATCAAACTAATGCACACACGAACGCAGGTGATGTAAAAATCGGGTTTTCTGTGGAATGGTATACACTGTGAGGTGTTTCGGTTTTTAATTTTTGATGCAAAACTAGCTTAACGGAAAAGTATATACATGTATATTTGGCATGTATTCCTCCTTATACAGACACAGGAACGAGCGTTCCGTTTTGTACAAGTCCACACTGGGCTGGTCCTGGCCAAGCGGTGATGTCTCACAGAACACATTCATTTTTTTACTTTCCTTGTCGAGAAGGAGCTCACGTCGAGTGTTTTGCAAGCGACCTCTTTCCTGGGTGTCGTAGTTTCTGCTGCTTCCCCTGTCTCTGGGTTACGGTCATCTCAACAGAGATTGTAAGCTTTGTTTACCAAGTTGATATGAACTCAGAGTATTAAAAGTTGGCATATTTTTCCCTCTGGAAAACTTAAAGTTATTGTTTTAATTTTTTAAGTACTCACTCTTGTACCAAAAAAAAAGACGGCCAAACCTTTTTTCTGTGGATTATGATAAAAATAATACTAAACTTAAAACAAAATTACAAAGAAATAGTTTTACTTGACATTCATCCTTATCCAATTTTTTTACCCTCTTGACTAATTCCATTGCAAATTTTGTATTATTTGCATGGAGGGTTGCGTTTTACAAAAGCCATCGATACATTATTAATTATTGGAGAAAAGTTTCTATTCTTTTTCTTTTCAGAACAGAGAAGACTACTAACAATATGAACTATTTTTTTAAAGATTTCCACAAGTAGTACATGTTATACAAACACTAGCATAATTACATATACATACTTTCTGCCGTTAATGATTAGCAGCAAAAATAATTTGATAAACAATACAAAGAAACTGATTTCCCACAACTTTGGCAATGAATCAAATAGTTGTTTTGAAAGTGAGTGCAAATTTTTTCGCGTGCGCGCGCATTCACAGCATGGACCGTGTTCTGCACGGATGTTTTTCAAGGTATTAAATATATTGTATTCCGGTTGCAGCTGATCAACGCACTGGGCCTGGAGCGGATCAAGCAGACCCAGACCTTCAGTTCTTTGCAAGACGTGAGCAACTTGCTGGGCAGACCTGCCTTCGACGCGCCCGCGCACGACATGGAGTGAGACACGTTCCTGTCTCGATACTCCCCTCGAAACGTTGACGCAGTGAACGTCAAAGTGTGTGCGAACATCAAAGCTTCTGAGTGTACTAGACATCGGTTACTCATTAATACCTACTCTGGGAACAGTAATAAGTTAAATCCTGTGTATCTGTTATCTAAGACTAAATTAAGAATATAAGTTATTTCAGCTTGTTCAAAGATGAGAGTGGCATGAATAGATTGTTTTGGGAAACCTGGAAGATTATCGCAGTCATTCTTGCCTTGAAAATAATTTTAACGTGGTAACATATTTTTCCTGTATATTTAGAACGTTGTAGAGAATAAGGTCATATTAAGAGGATTTAATTACACACAACATTCATCGCTGGGATATGTATGTACGTATGATCATAACTGTATGTGTACATAATCATATTTGCACGTGTATGATGTACATTTCATCAGCAATATTCTTAAAGAATTCTTCACCGCAAGGTTCATTTCAAACGTCATTTGTAGAGTGTTTTGTTTCACCTTCATTTCATTTCCTATCCAATTTCGGCACAAGTTACGTTCACGCCGAACTGAACTTGTCTTGCATACTACTTGCTTGGAAACTATGGCAAAAATGAATTTTGCACGCTTCTGCATCACCACGCCGAACTGAACTTGTCTTCCATATTACTTGCTTGAAAACTATTGCATAAATGAATTTTGCTCGCTTCTACATCACTCAGCAATATTTCACATGATTGCGGAAATTGTTTCGTTCGTACCTGAATTGTTCCTCAAACAGCACACATTGCAAAAATGTTCCTAATTACTATTTATTGGCTAAAGTTTAGCGCATCGGGTTATTCGTCAGGGTTTCATTTGTTTTGTTCCTTGAAAATTTCCATTTTCGTTGGAAAGTTCTGAGCTGAAACCTACGGCAAGAGTTCTTGCATCGTTTTTATGTTGGCTGCATCGTTTCAACTCGTTTGTAAGTTTGAATTCTTGTATTTCTGCATTTCAGATCTCGAATTTTCTCTTTAGCAAACATTAAGCGATAATGCAATGCTTCTTTTCGTGGTTTCACGCCGATCAAGATTGTCCATCGGCTAGTCTCTTTTCTTGGAGCTCGCAAGCACGTATGGCTTCAGCTCAGGTGTGAGGGCTCGAGTGGCGCCTGCGATGCTCGGGTCACCTCGCAGACCTGACGACCCTCATACAGAGGCGTCCCTGACTCAAGCAGAATCAGCAACGCTTGTTGCATGAAACTGTAAGGGCTCAATCATTTATTTTAAATCAAACTGAAAAAACAGAGTCTTTCTTTAACTTCTTTCTCGTGAGGAAGGCCGAAGTGCTGCACGATCGACCTCTTAAAATCGATCGAATAACTGCAAAAAAACTCGATCCATTTCGACGCAAGACATTCTCTCACGTAATTTTACGAATAGATTTCACGAGTCCTGTTATAAGAAAATGGAAGAGCTAGTGGTGACAAGAGTATGTACTATAGCCCGCCTGATCACAGTTTTCAATTAAATTGTTCAGAGAGAAGGGATTTCTGTTACACTACTCCTCAGGGCCCCGTTTTGCACTTCCTCACTTAGTTTGATGATGCCTCATTACGCCTCCTAGTAATCAGAATGGGGCGCACCAAACATTCGATACAAAATGTGACCTGAAATCTCAACCTGCCACAACAATGAATGTCAGTGGCAAGTGTGGCTGTAAACATGCAGCTTACAAAGATTGCCGTTTTCGACGTGGATAAAGCAGCCTTCGCGTTCTTCCTGCATTGTACCACTGGCAAACGTGGGCTTTAAGGTTCTGAGACGATTTCTGTTTGCTGAAAGAAGATCCAAAAACAATAAGACACATCAAATTCATCCAAAACAACTGATGGCCACAAGAAAATATATCCTGCCCTACTTCGTTGAACAGTCGCAAAGGAAACGATCTAGACATCAGCTACAAAAAGATCTAGAAATGTCAACTCGACGTGCCGCCAAAAAGCTCCTTATTTCGAAATCAAAGAGAAGAAACGACATAGTTTCTGCTGGAAATATATGTACGTAAAGATCGAACATTAGAGTAGAAGTAAAAAGTTATGTTAAGAGAGGAAATTACCTCTAGCTTGGTCGTGGGAGGCCTTATTTTTGTTCGGGCTCAGTGATGTGTCCAGATATGACTTACAGTAGACAGATAAAACAATTAAAAACGACATACTGGAATGCCGTGGGATAGACTGTATAGTACCAACAGCGGGACTTGATTTCATTTCCTCCTCTGTTAGAAACAGTCAACGAGCAGAGGTGAACTTTATTTGAGCGTTACTCTCCAAAGACCCCCGGTGTTTTTTCTGTCGTCAATTCATGGGTGACTTTCAATTTTCGTCTAAAAAATCACTTTATCACTGCTGAAACAATATCGAGCGCCAATGGGATGAAACCCTGACTAATTTTGCCGCCCGTTTGACTGGTGTTACCAATTGAATTCATTCAATACCTTAAATACGTACTCAATTTCATTATTCTGTAGTGTAAATAGATAGCTTTAAATAATACTTCAACATTTTGTAAATCATAAAATGGTGAATAATTTCAACGAAAATCGTCAGTTTTGTACTGCATGGTAGCAAAATTCCTAATCTATAAGTTTTAGAGTTGTTGATCATCTGCATTGAATAAGTATCAATGCCATGAAATTAAATAAACCAAACAATGAAGCAGCGTCTTCTGCTTATTTGATAGTAACTAAATAGAGAATATTAGCTCTTTTCAGAGTAACAAAATGAAAACATAAAAAGAGTAAAGACTCCTGTTTCTAGCATCGATCTTCCCACCAAGCTGCGTGCAAAAAAGAATTGAGTGTAGACAAGATACGGTATATATACTTATACTTCCTGATGGTAAGCTATGCGTTGATTTTAAAACATTTATTTTGGAGATCTAAAAATGTCGTTTGCTCCTCTGACCTAGAACTTCTTATATACGTCCTTATGTTTATCGCGCTCACATGCATATAATGACCTCCAAAGTATTGTACAGGACGGTACAGCGCTACGAGAACTAGCAAACTGTGAGTCACGAATGCGTCTACAAATAGACACGTCGCAAATTGAAGGATCGACTCCAAAGTGAGGCGTTCAAGCAAACAGAAGAATATAATCATGTTGCGGCTCGTCCAGAGATTCAAGTAAGAAGTCTTTTAGTGGTTTATGTTTTCAGTATTATTTTTTTAAATGTATGGCAGAGGTTCTGTTACGTATTTCAAACAGATAACAGTTTTTTTTTATAAAAGTCGATACGAAAAGAAATGTTGATGATGGGAATGAAATAAGCTCTGCTTAGTAATTTTAGTGCGTTGTTTACTGTAGAAATAATCACATGGTAATTGCTGCCTAATTAAACCAAGAAAACATTTGAAGACAACGACGGAATATATCAAAGTAAAAACAGAAGTAACTATAGCCTTGAATTTTTTTACTTTTATTTCATATTAGGCATTCTTCGGTTCTGAAAACCGCGAGTCGTGCAACATTTTCTCACCTTAGGAAAGGAGTGTTGGCCTCCTACATTACGTCTCTATTTTCAATTACATGGCAACGCTAAAGTTCTAAAGCAACATAATGATATGAGTTGTATTGTAACTGATCAATGAAAGCAGTCCAAAGTTGGAACGCAAAGGGAAATTTCTTCTCAAAGAGTTACGGTAGTGAGTTCAGTTGATGCTGGAGCGTTGGTTCTTCCAAGAAGGAAATGAGTGAGTGAAACTTCAACATCTCTTGTGAACTATTTAAATATATGATTAAAGTAGTGAGAAGAAAACAGTAATAAAATGTTCTCAAAACAGTAACTTTAGCTAAATCGCAGTTCGCTAATAAGTCAACGCAAAGAAAACAGAAAACTTTAATGATGTATAGTCACTTCATTCAAAAAAGCGAAAACGCTTCAGGGACCAAGTCGACCATTAGTTCAGTAAATACAAAGTATGATCGATACTACGAAAGAATAAGGTCACAAACGATGTATACATATGTATGAAGTTTTAAAGTTCTAATGTGTTGGATCCAAACTGTTCCCTCTGGGCGTATTAATGACCTTCTCTATACTATA
This sequence comes from Platorchestia sp. MABIK, assembly GCA_014220935.1. Lineage (NCBI taxonomy): Eukaryota > Metazoa > Arthropoda > Malacostraca > Amphipoda > Talitridae > Platorchestia > Platorchestia sp. MABIK. The sequence continues at coordinate 3,498 of JACJUY010001911.1, read as the reverse complement.
AATCGCATGCCTAGATTTAATAATTATATACTAAGTTTTGATGGTCTCTGCCACTCGCCCTCAGGCCTAGCTCGAATCAAAAAACTAATTGCAAGGAAGTACGCACTTTCTCGTATTTATATTGCTAATGCTTACAGTGCGCAAGAATTCAACAGAGCGATGAATTTTTGCTTAAACCTGGGTTTAAACTTGATTCAATTTCAAACTTACCAAGAAAATAATAAAGCTGACGTACTCAATAACTTCAACAAGAAGAAAACTTTTATTTTCTTGGACAACTCTCAATGAAATCAACATTGCGAATCACCGTGCCACATTGTCCTCATTTCAACAAATGTCAAGTAATAAGTGGAATTGTAAATCACTCCAGTGAATCGTAAGCTTTACGGAATGAAACAAATATTCTCACTTTAATCTCTGAAGAAGAAAATAAGCCAATGCACGTCAATTCACATGATACACCAGACCCTTCAAAATTGAAAGAGTCATCAAGCAGAGCTTTGAGTAACCCACCTATCCACAGCGTGAGGAACGTGAATGAACCTGAGCCTTTCACCAACTCGATCTCAGACCACTATAATGTAGGCACGAACAACGAATTTGCGCTACTTGCAACAGATACGAATAGTGACTGCGACATACCCTCCTTTTCAATCAATCCTCGACTTTTCAATACGTACGCAGGAACATGGGAAAGTCAAGCAAATAACGATTTTCAAAACCATTTCAAAGAAAATCAAATTATTCGGAAAAATTTATTGTTCATCAAGCCTCTTTCTGGAAATCAAAATCCCGTGCGCAGTCACATAGAAAATCACTGCATTGGAAAACGACGCCTGAAAAAATCTCCTGCCTCTGCAAAGCCCCCAACGTACGACCAAACCGATCCTGATACCGAAAAATCCGCAGTTAACCCAATTTACAAACGCGTTGCAGACACACTAGATGACTTGAAACGATCGCTCAAAATAGAGCCTGGTTACACTTTAGGTGACGGACACTGTCTCCTCCGCGCTGTAACGACACAGCTTTCATCTAACAAACCTCGCAATGGAATTATTTATCTCTGAAAAAGCCATCAAAACTAAGATCTCCGAAAACAAAGACCAGTAAGCAAAATTCGTTAACAAGAACAGTGGCAGTTTCGAACTACTTATCGATACATGTATCGATAAAAAGTTTTCGATCAACCTCATACCCCAAATACTTTCTAATGTGACGAGACCATCAATTCACTTATTTGATGAAAAAGACAATGGGATTTGGAAGACAACAATCTCCCCTACATTAAATGCTCTGATAAATTGTCCTCCGGCAAGCGTACATTGGAAACAGGACCACTGTAGCGCCCTCGTAAAAATGCGTGATGAAAATCGTCTCGCTTCCTCCTCTATTTTGTGACTATATAGCACTGATCAAATTGAATTTTCTCCTAAAACTAATATAACAACCAATAAACGCAGCATTATTGACCTAGAGGCTAATACCAAATGCTCTACTAGACCTAGCAAATGCAATAACTCAACTAAAGATTTGCCTATTGGATAAGTTATATCAAAATATTGCTCATAAATGCTCGTAGTCTCAATGATAAAATGGATGATATAAGGGTAATGTTGATCACTAGCGATACCGATATTTTATGCGCATCTGAAACATTGTTCGATTCACGAGTCGAAAGTTCATACTTCAGCAATACCAGCTACACATTGTACCGTTATGACGGAGTCAAAAATAAGAGAGGTGGCGGTTCATGCATTTTCATCAAAGACTCAACATCTTTATTTCCAGTAAAATAAAAATGCGAAAACATAGAAATGGTGGGGCTCAATGTTCAAGTAAACAAACACAAATCTTTCATATCGCCAGACATCCGTCAGCATCTCTACGTCCATCATTAGATTTCATTGAAAATACGCTTAAATTAATCTCTGCAGTCAAAAGGTCTTTCTATGTTTCTATGTTTTCGGATATTTCAACGTAGATCTGACCAATAAAAACAATCAGCTAAACAGGATGCTGCACAGACTAAATCTTTCACAAATTGTTCAAAACCAACGCGCATTACCAACACTGCCAAAATATTTCTTGATCTATCAATTACAAACAATCTCCAAGCAGCTTCTCACGCACCAGATATTCTTATTTAAATAGTACACTTTGAAATATCGATGTCGGGAGGAAAGTGAGTTATAAACGCTGCAATTTTCTTCATCCATTCCTAAACTCACGTTCGAAACTCACAAGTTTTCGAAATGAGAGTAACTGATTTTTCAACGGTGGAACGGAATTCTGCGGCGCGAAAGAAACATCACTAAGAGGTTGGAGGAGGATGCGTTGCTAAAAATTTGTACGAGCAGGAAATCAGAACAATTTCTTCGGGTGCTTCGAGCAAATAAGTTCAGGATTTCCCACGCTCCGAGCGGTCGCCGTCAGACGACGGGGTGCTGTGGCGGAGAGGAGGGAGAGGGGGAGGGGGGAAGGGTTGGGGACCGTGCACAAGTTTGCTAAGGTAAAACTGAGGGAACAACGGCTCTCCAGAAAGGTTGATCGTTAAAGACCAGAGCACAACGTGGCACACTATATAGTAGGCAGCTCCACTTTGTCGGCTTTGCCTATAATTTTCACTGATATTAGTGAAACATAACTCCAGCTATTTTTTCATAGTTCAAAGGGGTAGCAAACACATTCACTGAAAGTGTGATTTGTATGATTTGTACGATTGTTTTTCTCTCGCATTTTAAACGATAAATGCACCACTGTTCCCGCACGTCCGTCCACGACCGAGTCCGACCGGAGAAACTTCAATGTTTCTGTATCAATGATAGCCGTCTTTCTTTTAATGAGCGGTGTTTATAAACTTTTAAGCTCTTAGTGAACTAACCGAGGGAATGCTTTCAATATTTTCTTCTTTATATTTGATTCAAACAGGCAAAATAGTATTTTTACTTTTGCAAAATTATATCTTTACTAGATGAGTAACCACAAACTTTTAGGTAAGAGCATGTCTCGTTGCCTGTGAAGCTGAGTATCACAGATACCATCTCACTTATTTAAACTGTGAAATTGATTTAAAATAACAACTGAAAGCTCTAGCTCATGCTGAAAAAGTAATGATGAAATAATTGTATCATTCTACACTGTTTAATTTCCGATCCAAGTGTTGGGTAGCTTAGGTAGGTGATGCGATTTCTGGTTCCCGTATATGTATTATCTACACACGCACAGCGACTAGTGAAAAATTGCTAAACCAGTGATTATCATTTACTTTACAAGTTTTAAATTTTTCAATTAATAATTAACTTGTTACATTGTTTTGCACACCTCTACGTTATAATGTTATTGTGTTATTTCGTCGCAAATCCAGCCTTGCTCCTTACTAAAGTCCCATGCAAGACAGCCCAGATCTTGCATAATTAGGGACTAGGTCCTCATTTATATCAAAACTGGCCTAAAAAGTAAGAAACGCTAACTATTTATGACAAGCGGGGCAATGGT
>JACJUY010001910.1:111955-124727 GCA_014220935.1 Platorchestia sp. MABIK | reverse complement strand
CATGCCATCGATCACATTGCAGTCGGAAGGAAGCGGTCATTTTTCAAAGCATTGAATTAAATGGAACTCCCGCAGGAGCCGTGTGATGGCTTACCTTTCAATGAAATGCGGCGTAAAATATCCCCCTGTTTCTAATCTTTGTTTTAAACATTAATTTTCAATGACTGCGGGGAAAGAAGCCTCGCATGATGATTTATGCTCGTACCAGAAATGGAAAGCGCACCAGGTTTGATCTAAAATTAATTTATTTATGTCTCCATAAATTAAGTTTACTTATCTATTAAAGACAACAACATAGCTCGCGTGAAATAGTAATTAAACACAATCTTGAACTTTAATTTTGCGATAACCTATTTTTTCTTTCGAAAATTTAACTCTCTGCTAGAAAGGTGTATTGTATTGAAAAATTATTAGAAAAATAATTGACTCGGCGAAAGTGTTCTAATGCTCTTGAATCGAGTTCTGGCATCAGTTATGAAAGTTTCATTTAAACACTTGCTCCGCCAGGATTCAATTTTATTCTAACAATTGAACAAAATTAAGAGGGACAAAATTATTGATGAAATAACGGACAATGAAGGCAACATTATCAAACAGGTCTTGAACAACAAACGAAACAATTGCAAGTTTTATTCTTCGTGTTTATTCAGATTATTTATTTTTGCATCACTGGAAATACGTTTTAAAATCCGTGAAATTTTCAGAAATAACCTCAATGACATTTCAATAATTATTCTCTCCAAAATCAATCACTACACAACGAATATTCGAACCATTTAGAGAAACCTAGCATTACCCACCAATTTTACGTTTAATTTCACGCAAGCTTGGTTTCGTCTCTCGACAAATTCAATGAAGGACACCAGTTTATGAGCTATTCAGGAGTTCATTTCTGGCGAAAACTGTGTCCCATTAAAGTAATCAAGCCACTCGAGTCCATGTCAGATCTCAGTTTGTCGCCTAGATATTGGGTTCGCAAAAATCCCGACCGACGAATTTCAGAGTCGGAATCACGGCCATGCAAAAGAGGAATTTACATTCAAAGACCCTTTACAAAACTGAGAAAATTTGCAACTGAGTGTGAGAAATGATGCTTAATAACCTTAAAATATTAATTCTCAAATTATGAAGATAACCCTTTCTTACAAATAGTTATGAACAGATGAACGAAAAAGCGGCCCCACGAGGTGCAGTAGGGAGAAATTACTTGCCTACTAAGAAATTACTTAGAAATTGAAAAGCATGAGAGGATTTCCCAATCTTAGCTAGTGTAGAGGTACAGAAGCGCTAGCCAATTAACCATGAACTAATTGGATCATGAGAGTTCAATATTGACGACACTGGACCAACTGTTGACCTCTCAAGAAGGACGTGTTTAGAGATTCAGAGAACTCGTCCAAGGTTGAACGGCGGGGTATCTGACCGTAACGTCACACGGAAAATTGTTATTGCTGTGAGTATTTGAGCATCCAAAATTCAACTTTGCTGAACTAAGAAAATGATCGCCAGAGCAGTAGATCTTCAAACCATGCATTTGCTCGTTTTCATCTATAAATCAAAGAAAGGTCGTAAATGGAGCAGTGAGCTTTTACTGTTTTCGTTACTCTATGTTTCCCATTCATAGCTGTAAATGAAAACACGTGCAGAACATCGTGCTTTAGTAGCTAAAGGTTTTCAAGATCTGTTGCTCCTGTTATCCTTCAAATTTACTACAGTGACATTTGAACTCAATTTTAACCTAGGTAAAAATATTTCATCTGCTAGAGGAAATTTTTCGATCTGCTCCTGCAATGAAACCGTTTTGGTGAGTTGTGAAAAAGAGCCAAACGAGCTTTTTTCTAGTACTGGCTAACCCAAATAAATAATTTGTTGGCCCAAACTCAACGTTCACGTAACAAGGGAAACCCTGAACTGTATAAAACATTTCTATACAAAATTTTATACAAATAACTTTAATGTGAACTCTTTTAACGATGAGTAAATTATTGGGTGCTCAACGTAGGTTCTCGTTACAAGTTATACACTAACAATACTTAAGTACCGGATCGATTACAAATGTGCTTAACGAAACTTTTACGATAAGAACTTTTTAAACCACTGCGGTCAAGCCTTAACACGGGTTCTGGTGCCCCAGTACGGTCAAGTGCTCATTAAAAACAATGTCAAGCGTTTTCATGATATTCCTTATCGTAGAATGACAGTTAACGCATGAGCTTCTCGAGGACCTTAGTTTCGAGCAAGAGAGTGTTGTTCTTTGAAACTAGGTAGAGTTGTGCATAATTTGTTGTACTTAATTTTTTTTTGCAAATGTAGAGACTGAATTAAACGAACTATTCTTTATTTTTTTAAGTTGAATTCATGTCGATCTCTGAATGCAAACTATCTACTGAGACTTTACTTTGCCGCGTTTATCATTTGATTAACACAGTCAGATGCGAGAATTTTGTAAGAAATGTAAACTCTAGCGGAAGAGAGTTTTCCAGTTCACTGGCTTCCTCTGTCTTCATCTTTTTGCCTCAGATGTCTTAACTTGACGCTTCTTGACTATTCATTATTCAAATAACATGGGTCTGACGGACCCAAACAATGATTGATAGCAATGCTCACGTATATTAGAAGGTTGGAACAAACTTAAAAAGTATGTCTTAGGGTACGGCTGCGTTTAAATTGCCCTTCTTGTTGTATAATTTTTAGCACTGCTCCCGTGGAAGAACTACTTGCTCTGTCTAGCATACATCAACGTGAAGATTAGAGGTGCCTTAATTTCATAATTTCAAGCAGGTAGCCGCAGAAAGGTTTATACGTGATTACTCTTCGGAAATTTTCATTCTAGGCAACGAAATAAGAAGCATTGACGTCGTCTCTAAAATGAATAAGTTCTCGTTGTTTCTTCCGTACAACAGTGCATCGAGTTCATGTTAAACCTACAAAAACTTTCTCGAGTACTTGAAGCTTTCACCGAACAAGTTGAAATCTCAAATCTTTAGCCACGTATTTATAAGAAACATTAATTAAAACGTAACAATTTGTGCCGTAAAACATGTAATTGCTTCAGAAATACTTTTTCTAGGGTCAAATTTATTGCTAAAAAAATGTCAAGATTTCAGGAATCTTCAAATTATTTTATATTTTCACTCTTTCTTCAGAGCTAAATCATTTCTGTAATAAATTGCATCGGAATGCCATGCACGAGAGGCTTTCAAGTGAACAGCTAATGAAAGACCAGGACATCGAGCCTGGATAATTATAAGATAGCATCACTGCTGCTGAGACATGCTGATGAGCCGAGTTGGACAGCGTCACTATACCCACATGACGCACCACGAGATATCATCAGGGAGGATTACTTAGAGGAACTAGAGCACCAAGGAGAACATAAACTCCGTTAGCAGGATTCAATAATGAGCTCAATGGCTTTATGTTTCATCAGATGCTGGTCACGCGAACAAGCATTTGTGCCAACAGGGATAAAATTAGATTTTCATTTGCTGGGTAACATTTTAGCGTTTCAAGAAAAGTAGAATGGATATAGTTTAACTAAAGTCTCAAATTTTCTCACAAACAGCAGTTATCTCATCAGAAGGAAAAGAAGTGAAGATTTTTTATGTGGTAAAATACTTTTCTGCTGGAAAGTTTACCAATTTAGTAATTTGGGATGACTGGTTCATACAGGAGAGGAGCTTTTATTCACATTGACTTTCACTCGGAAAACTTTGGTAAGCAGGGCAAACATTAATGAACACGGATAGATCAATGATAGGGCGGCCGAAAGGAGTTATGGGTTTCTTTGTACCGCAGCCTTTGCTGCGCTGAGGCCAACAAAAGCAAACTAATTACGATTTCAAAAACACGGCCATAGGGCTTGCTACGCCTAACCGAACATTGGGCACCCTCACATACTCGCCCTTCCGGTCTGTGTTCAGCAGCACAAAGCTCTCTTCATTATGGTACGTCGCTGGTACCCAATTAAGCACGTGTCACTCCCGTGCAGCGCTTGCTTCTCGTCAAAGTCTAACTTTTTCGCCTTGGCAACTATGATTTTACCTTCCCGGTGCAGATGGAATTTTCGTGCGGCTGAAACTATAGATGATCATGCGAAAACAAACATGCTTCAGACATACGTGCTACGCTCGCCTTTCATTTCCGCTTCAACAAACACACTTCAGGGCCCACTGCCTGCCCAACGTTTCCCATTTCGGTGTTAACAAGGACACTTCAGACACCTTCAGTGCTTGCTGCACATTACCGTGCTGCACTCCAGACACACACGCAACACTCGCTGCACATTACCGTGTGCTGCACTCCAGGCACACACACAACACTCGCTGCACATTACCGTGTGCTGCACTCCAGACACACACGCAACACTCGCTGCACATTACCGTGTGCTGCACTTCAGGCATCTCTACGTCGCCCCGCCACCAAGTGATGTGCGCTGCCGGCCGAGATCCCCGAGCAGCGCACACGAGCTCAGTTTCCACGCCTGCGGACGCTCGCGGCTCTGCCTGCACCAGCTCCAGGGACACGGGTCTCACTGCACCAACGCCGAGGCAAAAAGTTGTGTTATGTGACAGTCTCCAAAATTTGATGACGGTTTTTTCGGAACCGGTTATCTGTTATCTGTTTGTGTGTTTTTATTTCTGAATCATTCATTGATCATTTATTTTGCGGTGCTACGTGAGGTAGCGGTAGGTGGTTTGAAGGGTGGTAAATAGAGAACACGATAGTGTTGAAACCGCTGAAATGGCTCATGAGGTATATATGTGGCGTTTACTGCATAATAAATGAATGCTCAAAAGCGAACGAGCAGAAAGAATTTCTTCTTTGACAGAAATTTTAGTGACTTCAAGATTCAAATGTTAAAATTGTCCACTTTTTCAATCAATTTTGATTACTGGTGGAGAGTTTACTGGAGAGAGGAAGAAGAGCCCGCAACTAAATGTGGGATTAAAATTTGATTTTCAAATTTTCATTAAATTTAAAATCCTTACTATTAAAATGGTTGCCTCCACGTAGAGAAGGGAACATTCAACAGAGTAAAGAAATGATTGTGTTACTGAGATGTAGCCATGCGTACATCCCATTTTCTAGTTAAACATTTATAAATCGACGAAAGTGACACAGAATCCCTCTGATAACTACTCGTAGCTATTATTGGCATGAGAACCTGAATAATTTAAGAATTTCAGTAAAATTTTCTCTAACGTGTTGTACACTAAATTATAATAATCTAATAACTGGTCATTTAATTCTGTTTTTATGTAATATTTTTCTAACCCTCAACTTTTATCAAAGTCGAAAATAACAATAAGTCAGCCAACAATTTCAGAAACTAATCGAGTTACAGTTGTTTTCATTGCTAACTAGATAAGAACATTCAAGCTACCTTAGCTTAAAATAACCCATGTTTACAAAACAACCATTTAGTGGAAAAATACGCGATCTGATGAGGTTCTGAGTGAGTAGAGGTAAAATTCATTTTTCAGAAAATATTCAATGTTCGCTTTGACGTTCATTTCCTTCCCCGACTGAGTGAGTTAATGGCAAATGTATATTTGGTGAGGGATGTGACAGTTTTCGAAATCCCGAGAACATCGCACGTCAAAGCTGTCGACTTCCGGGTGGTGAATTAATTATTGCTTAATTGGGATCTATGCACCATATTAATGAGCTTGCCATTCTATCAAGATGAGAAACAGCTTCTGTGTCCTTCTCTAATGAATTTGCTGATTTCAAACTCAAATAATTATCTCCGTTGAAATTCGAATAAAGTTAAAAGATTTCTTCCACAATCTTGGAATATTGAGATACAATTTTTGGTTCCCATTTTCATAACATCTGAAAGTAAAACATATTTAGATGATATTTTATGCCCTTAATTTAAATTTTCCTTCACTGGTTACCTGCATTTGCTTGCAAACTAGTTCACTAGTAAATCCTCTTAGCAATTTTAGCATATACTTTCACGACTTGCACCTTTATAGCTTTCGTTGAAAGAGTTTGAATTTCATGTTTTTTAAACTTAGTCATCGTAAGTTAGATGATGGATTTGCATAAGACGCGACAGAGGTAGAAAACGGAAGTAGAATTTTATGCACACTTGATGAAATCATAGTCAAATTGAAAAATCATTGAATGAAAAATTCAAAGACCATTTGGAAACCTAACATGCTGTAATTCTTGCTTAACATCCAGTCAACATCCTCGAATACTTATGGCACTTAGCAATTATGTTCTACGAGAAACAATTTTTTTTAATTCGTCTTGGAAGTTCAGAGTTCACTTTACTTGATTTTATCTTGATTACACTTTTAGTTTTATTTAGTTTGTTCTAAAAGTCCAAGCTGATAAAACAGTTACTGAACTTTTTAATTTTGCAGAAGCTCACACACACTGTTAGCAACTATTTGTCAAAATGTTGGGTCATTTGCATTAATGTACTTGTGATACTGAAATCTTACTTTGTTCTGCAAAATTCAAAGTAACACAGAAAATCTAGAAATAAAACTTTATAGAACTTTGGTGGCATTAATGGAATAAGGTGTTTACTGGAAGATTCAAACATCATAATGATGGACTTAATCTAGAGTACGTAACTGCTGTCGTTTCGTAATGCTTAGAACAATATGTCACGGTGTGATGATCGTTTCATTAGAAGTATGTATCATAGACAAGAATACAAAAGAACAGGCTTGAAAAACAGTCATTCCTAGAAAACAATTACTAAACAAATTGGTTTGTCATTATTGTCATACAAAAATACGTGCCAATTTTACAACTGACTTGACAAAGTTAAAGGGTCAATGCTTCACATGTTGAGACTCAACACTCAACACTTCATGTGAAGAGACAAGACTTCGAGTTCAAGTCTCAACACTTTGTGACACAGTTATGAACAATATTAACACTTCATTTTGATTTAAATGTGTACATTTCTATATTTTTCTTTCTTAACTAAAATTTTTCGCTGCAGTTTCTAATTGGACTAGATTTGAGAAGGCAACGTGTCAGAGGTGGTATTAAGGTGCAATTGTGTAACACGTACGTAGTTAAAGATATATGTGTGCAGGTCATTGGGAACCGTTTATGATGGGCAGATAAACATCAAATGCTCTGCGTGCCCAGATACGAGTATAGCACCCCAATCGAATTACTGTATCAACAATAGGTCTTCGTCCTATAAAAGTATCTTATTGTTATTTCCATGAACTTAACACACACGAAAACTGTAAATTTCCAATCGGCAGTCTGTTTTGCTAACATTGCCAGTTCTAAGGCACTCATTCGCAGCAATCCTGAACTGTTCAAATGAAAACGATTACTCGGTTTCTTTTCCCCTTGACAAAGTTTTACTTACGAGTTTTATTATACAAGCAAACATGCGTCACGGATCAAAGATTTAATTTTTCTTCCTTCTAACTTATGTTCTAACATGATTTGGGGAGACAATATAATGGACAACTGTAATCGTATTTCATTCTATTCTGTTCATTTCTGTTTTATTCTGTTCTGCTCTCTTTGATTCTGTTCAACCTTGTTTTGCTCGGTTCCACTCTGTTTTATTCTGTTCTATCCCACTATACTATGCTTTGCTGTGCTCTGTTCTTCTCTACTCTACGGTACTTTGCTCTACTCTTCTCTACCCTTCCCTGCTCTGCTCTACTCTACTCCACTCTGCCTCACCTAACCCGACACTAGTCCATTCCTCTACCCTATGTCACCATCATGCAATGCCCCGTCAGCCTCTCTGACTCAGACGAGAGGAAGGCCACTCACGCAGCACGTTGACGGAGAGGGATGTGGTGGAGGGCTCGGTGATGTTGTTGTTGAGCGCCTGGCAGGAGAGCGTGGCGTCGTGCAGTTGCCTCGTGACTTCCACACTAATTCTGCTTTCAATCACTGCCCCGCTGCCCAGGCCGGAGCTCTGCAAGCATCAATTACAGCCGCTTTAGTGCAACGAGCCGTGATTTATGACGGAAGACTAACATGCTCTGAGGCTAAATTCATCTGATTTAGGGGTGCCTCTAACAAGTCGGGCTGAGACATCTGGCTTCAAATGTTCAAATTCATTCGTGTTAAAATTTCACACTGAAAATAAATCATTGGAATTTTCAAAAGTTTCGCTTCGTTACGATAAGCTGTCTTGTGAATGTAATTTCATCCGATGGCGTAATTAGCTTTGGATGTTAGAGTGGTAGGTTTTTTTAGATTGAGGTATTGCTTTGCACATGTTCGCGACAAAATAGGATTCAAAGAGTAGTATAGTTATGAACATCAGGTTAATACAATTTTTTTATCTTTTCTCATTGGCAAATCCTGTTTTAGATGTATACGACAGAGATGGGTACGTGTCTTGGAAATTTAAGTTTCATCAAGAAAAAAATCACATAAAACGGAATAAAATTCATTTTCTAAAAAGGGTCATTCATCCTAGCTCTAGTTTTGAAATTTCATTTTTCAATGAATGCTCTGAAAATAAGATCAACAATATATAAAAATTGATGTTTCAATAATTGCTGAATTTATACTACCTATATTATGTACAATTGGCAAGTACTTTGATTACAATTAAGAACTGGTGTCTGCTTAAAAATGTACAATGATTCTAAAATCCGGAGATCACTCCAACAAGTCGAATCTAAAATTGAAAAATTATCCACAGATAAAATATGGTTGGTGTTATCACAGTGAAGTCTAGGCGCAGACTGAGATGGAGTTGCTAGCGGTCTATTACTCCTAAATGATATGCCCAGATGATGGTAAAATCTAATTTTTGACTGTTTCAGAGTGCTCCCTATGTAGGAACTCTGGCAAGTTCCACACTGATATTTATATACAATACTAAAGAGCAACTCGTTCGGCAGTCTCTCTTTATCCTGGAAAAAGGTTTTTATTTGGAGCCTTCGAAACTAGCGTTAGTCTGAATGCCCTTTTTTAGAAAATGAATTTATTCAGACATAAACGAATGGAACACAAAATCAACTTTTAAGTTCATCGGGTTCTCTTCACGGATGGACTCGAGGCTCACAGAAATGAACGCTTCGGGCTTAAGCGAGAAACGGTTCCGTACTCTTATCTGCTTTTCTAGACGCTTGCGTGGAGGACTTTTCATGTGCTCAAAAAGTCCTCGTTGTCGTCAACAAACTTCAAAGCACTTCCAAATAGAATACATTTGAGGGCATCAATCATCTGGATTTATATTTGGCCGGATGCATAACATTTCCAAATACGAAATGAAATCGAAATGAATAATAGTCCAAGTCTTCTTCTATTTCAAGACTGAAAAACTGCAGCGAATGTGAACCCTGATACGAATTCTGACATGGTCATGAACGTTCGCAAACTAGAAAGTATTTCCTTTCGTGTCAACGCAAGTGAGATCAATTTTGTGCATCATTTAAAGAAATATTCATATTTTTAATTTTAAATGCGCGCAGATGCCAGACATGGTTTTCAAAATTATATATTTGTCTCTTGTTGACGGTGCTTGGGCCAAATCAAAGCGATGCGATTGGAAATACATTGAAATCAATTTTGCTCACTGCAATGGACTGGGCATGAATTCCATCGTGGAATACAGTGCATCAAAATAAAATGTTAGGCGTCATGCACAATTGAATCCGTATCGACAATTTTGTGCCTCCATTTTTGTTCGCAGGGATTACGGAAGTACGGATTGGAATCTACACTTGTTTAGCTAATTTTTTTGAGCCTGATTGCTTAATGAGAGGAACAAATTTAAAAACTAATGTTCGAATGGACATTTTTCAAATTCACTGCTGACTTTATTGATTACTTGAGGGTGTATAAATATTTTTGTCGTGGGGACTAGATAAATTTGAGTCTGGATAATTTATACTTTTAACGAAAAACTTATTATGTAACATTACATAGTGTATTGAAAACTAGAAGTCAAAATGTAGTCATGAGTAATCGTGCTATTAACCAGACCATGTTTGCAGACTCTAAAATATGTTGCTATCATGCAATAAAAAAGCTCTTTATTTCTCATAAAAGCCCTCTTGTTCGCTTTTTTTTAGCAAATACAGGGTGATTTCCAAAAATGGATCCTAGAAGAATCTCTTATGACTCTTAAAGTAACAGATAGATTTAAAAAAACGAAGTAGTTCAGCAATTTTGATGATGACTCATTTTTCATTACATTTTCAGTACAATATTCTTTATATGCTGCCCTCTGAGCGCAGATAAGAATCGGCGCGATACGCAAGCTGATGAGGTCTTGTTCAATGCGTAATCGCGCCGTCTAGTTCGGTCTGGTCTAAGTCGATTCAAGCCGGTCTGGTCTAGTTCGATGGATAGTTTGAGTTAGTATTGATTTGTCAACTTTCCACGGTTCACTCTTCTTTTTAGGTATCTCCAAAGGAAAACACCTATTCAAGAAATTCATTGAGGGATAAATCCAGAGAATTAGACCAGATCTCACCAGCGCCTTACTGAACAGCCTGTATAATCGAGCTGATTTTTGTCTGTGCTCAGGGGGGCACATGGCTCAAACTGTGTTGAAAACTTGATAGAAAAAAATGTCACTTCCCAAAATTTTTTGAGAGCTGTGTTTTTAAAATCCACCCGATATTGTGGGAGTTCTAAAAGATTCTTTTAGGACACATGTATAAAAATCACTGTGTAGAAGTGCTGGAACCTTTATTGCAGCAGTGCTATTTAAATCCAATCATATTAGTTCAAAAATTTGGATTTTTACTTCAAAATATCTACTATGAGATTGCACGAACGCATTCTCAGAAGTTCTGACGCAAGATTAAACTGTACTAAGTAAATTATTTACTTAACGCAATTGTACAATAAATAACACTCATTTGCCGTTATACTGGACTCATATTTTAAACGACCGTATGTTCTCATTGAATATTTGATAGGCTCATAATCATTTCTGTTTTCTATAGCCACAGTTTTCTGAGCCATTTTCGTTCTAAATTTACTAGAAAAAAGCGAGAAATGAATGTAGAAAATGAATTTGAAGGGGAATCGAATGGCCAAACTGACATCATCATGCAATAAGGGAAAAAATCTTGCAAACCGAAATTAACCCTCAAACTGAGAACATGACGTTATCGTGGGACCAAAAAAACTATTGAAATCATACGCGTGTGTTCACATTTGGCCGGTCTCCTCAGCTCCTCATTTACTTACAAAGAACCATAAGCCTTTGCTCCCCTCACTCCCTAAATTACAGTATGTTTGGTCGATCAAGCCTCTGTTCTCATAAGTTTAGGGTTACGTTTGGGGGAAAATATGTCATTAACATAACGGGGGTCATCTGAATTACATTCTGAAACGCAAAACATGCACCTCCGCTACTCAAGCATTTTTGGAATAGAGTCTACACAGTTCGGTGGATGGTTCCAAGATTGTTGTCCATAGGGTATAGATCTGGCATGAATAAATTGGACCAATCTGGAAGCGCTATCAAGGAGGGATTGAACCATCGATAAGAAAGTAAAGACGCGGAGGTTCTTGCTCTCGTATTCATCGCCTGACTGGTTCAAGCCTTACCTTGAAAAAAGAATGGAATTCAATTTTAAATTTGCGTTATTTTGAAGACTAACTCGCAGTCTATCTTGTTTAGCTAATTCATTGGTGTGTTTGGATGTGAAAAAATTTGTAATATATTTATTAAAACTACACAATTCCGGTGTATAAATGGTAACTGCAAAGTTGCAAAGAATTAATTTCTGCCGAGAATGGCATCGTCGGAAGAAGATAGATTGTTCCATTCCTAGACTTGCTGGTGTTCCGTACACAAATCACAGATATGTTTTCATTTCAATTAAGGTGAAAGAAAGCGAAAATTTTCTACTCCCTTAAAACATTTCGGAGAATAATATTGAACCCAAAGATCAGAAAGAGTTGAAATTCTTTAGAGTTGGACTATGAATCTATACATTTTTCTAACTCAGATAATCTGGCTCGTTGGTGTGCTTGCTTGGTTGTTTGTTCGCTTGCTTGTTACCGTCCATGCTCTGCTCCTAGAAGTAACCAATCAGTGAAACCATTTCAGTGAAGCCACTTGGAAAAATTCAGCATCGTTTTTCTATTGCAGATAACTGATGTCTCCAACTGTTACGTAAGGAGAAAGTGTTGTTCTTCTAGGCTCAACTAATCCTGTTAATCCAACGTGTCGCATTGGGGATACGGTCTGCATGTTCATTTTCCAAGAAATACATGTCTCATTGTCTCTGCCTGAAGTTTTCTAAGGAACGTTCTATTTGATATTAAATATTTTCAAATATCGTTGAAAGTATGGTCTCCGACCAATAACTAGGTTTAAAGTTAATTAAAAAGCAACCTTACCCAACTGGCAATGAGTGGTCTAATACAATATACCAATGGAGGTTGATGTATGGGCAAAAGTATTTATGAAATTGATTGATATTTATTCCGCAAAAGAAGATAGCCCACCGGATTATAAAGAAACGCTTAGTATTATTCAGGAATATATTGATGAAATATTTGACAATAATAATTACGCGGCTAGGTTGTTCTCAGGCCAAAGAAACTGAGATAAAAATTAGCCTATATCCTATTCTATACCGAGTGAATAATTTACATAAATTATAAATCATCTGATTCAATAACGTAGAAATTATTGATATTTTGACAGTCGTTTTAAAATTTAGAAAGTTATGGATTTGATACTTAATAAAATAGCATTTAATCAACAAGATGACATTGGAATTGTAATTCGAAATTTTTTAAGGCGTTGGTATGTAATTTTAAATAAATGCAAAAGTTT
>JACJUY010001910.1:98763-111872 GCA_014220935.1 Platorchestia sp. MABIK | reverse complement strand
TTGCTTATTCTCAAATTGATTGCTCGAAGCCTCTAATTAGTAGTACACTGCTTCATAAAAGTGCGCTACAATGAAGCTACTTTTGAAAGTGATGAAGAAATGTACGTCAATGACGATACTTTGAATGAATCACAAAAAGGGATGCGCGTGATGACTTCTAACAGAAAACTTAATTTTTTCAAAGAAGTTCTTGCAATGGATGAAGCGCTCGATGGTCAAGGGGCATTCGTTGCATCAATCTTTTTTCATGGGTAATACAAAACCAATGCTGATATTTATTAAAGAAATTGTTTTTATGAAATATTAATATTTTTACATTAAAGTAGTTAATGAAAATTTTGCATAGATCGCATGCAAATTATTAGTGTACACCTAGCGTTTCGTACGCCCTCACAGTACGAGAACAACATCTTCTTAACTACATATTTCAAAGTATCAAAATAATTATTGATGTTTGGTTCAACTGCACACAATTTTCATTCGGGCTTTCCTAATACTTTTTCATCATGGATTTTAGACATCGTAATGCAACAGAGACATTCATGGCTCCCTAGCGACATAAAAACGTTTCACTTTGTCTCCACTATTTTTACCGCCTTTGCGACAATTAAATCACGAGAAACATTACCTTCAAATTTTGGGATTCCTAATGAAGATTATTCTATGACATTGCAGGTATTGAGTTTAAGTTCCAGTGACATCATCATACGCCGCTTGGTGCTGTTCAGTTTTGCAATCATGCAGCACTGCAGCTGAGGTTGTTCGTTTTCACCGACAAAATATTACTTTGTTTTTTAGGGACCCTTCTGATTATTATGTCGTCATCCAACAATTTCCATGTTTTTGTGAAAATTTAACCTATCTGCTTAGTTCTAATAATCGTGATACAGCACCGGAGCTGGATAAATCATGTTTTTCTAACTGAATCTGCTATCAAGTACATTTTGATTCCGTTGTTTTCTAATGTATGGTAGGAAGTGTATGTTAGCATAATTCCAAGAAGAAACTCTGCTATTAATGTTTTAATATTGTAAAACCCATGCTGTGGCAGGCAAAGTCATTAGTGAAAAATGTCTTCATATCTTTCGATGTCGAGAATTAAAGCATTGAAGCGAAAGCAAATTTAACAATTAACTCAGATAAATTTTATTAGACCGATGAAGAAAAACGCCATTAAATTAATAAATATTCATTTTTTTACTAACCAAAGTACAGAATGATACTCGTGGAAAGATTTAAGAACCACAGTAGTGTTCAATCTGTTGCCGAGATTTTTGTAAATGACTCAAGAGAAAAAATTACAGTATCATTAAACAAACAACGATTTTTTCAACCACTGCGTATGATGATTTTCAGGGGTTCCGAGCCTTAACAGAAGTTCCAAAATAAAATACCACAGTCAATGCAAAAATGTTTAGAGTATTTATTTTCATGTAAATTGAACATTGAATCTTGTAGTCTCACACAATAACAAAAACTGAGTGGTGCAGTACATACATGAAGAGTTTCGGCCACCATTTGAGTTACACGACTAGCCATAAAAAAATGATAACAACAATATTAGGTGAACAGTTCAGTGATTTTGTCAATTCTACCACAGTAATTAAATCACCACCCGTCGATGAGTGTTGAGGTTATTGACAAATGGGAAGGAACATCCAAATACATGGTTCAGTTGGTCGAGTGTGCATGAATTATTTGATATGAGACCACTTGGTTTAATCACGTTAATCAGAATATTGCAGATCGCTGAAATATTGCATCAGGACAGATTGAAGCTAATGACTTGAAAAAGGTGTATTTATAATGACAATATGCTGAGAGCAATGGACTGGAGCAATTGATTAATTGAACTGAGATGAAAAATTTAAGTTCTGTTTATTAAATTCCCATGAATAAACTGACCATCGATTTGCCATGATTCACTAAAATCCACAAGTTTTATTCAGTTTTAGCCCCGAAAAGTTTGCGAAAATGCCCAACAGGCAATATATATTCTTCTTGAACAAAGAAGAACATATCACATTTTACTGAGACAGTAGTGACTCCTAAATGCCCTTTACATTAGGAACATCTCAGTTTCCAAACACAAGACTCGACTCCGCTCCGTTAACCGCATTCAGCAAGCGACAAACTCGAGGTTTGGGCGCATTGTCTCCGTGCGCCACGTTTGGCTCCAATAATTCATGCCCTTCGAAACAATAGCTCCCCGCGCTTTGTTTTCTTAAAGTCATTCAGCAATGAAAATGGTTGCCATTCCGCCTTCGAAAGTGTGAGGTTTTCCTTACGTAACAGCGTAAATATTTCTAAAACTACTTTTCAAGTTTCTCATTCCATGAACTGCATGATGTGTCTTTATTGATGACTAGAATAAGCCGGTCAAATGATTCATTTTGTGCTACTCGATCATTCCTGAAGATCATAGTGCTATTTATTTTTTGGAGTGAATTTCGATTTTTTTCATAACAGAGAAACAAGGCAAAATATTTATTCAAATGTTAACATTATGCTTTAATGATATTTTGAATTCATTGTAAAATCAAACGCTCACTTCGTGTTAGAATAATTTGTGACAAGCCCACTTCGTGCAAAGAAATTCATCAGTGTTGTTTTGTAAATGTTTACTTGTTCTAAGCACGGTATATCCGTTAATGCAATACTGGGTAACAGCTCCGTTATACGATAGTAAAAATTAAAACTAATTTCATCACTATCATAAAATTTAAGAGATTGTAAAATAAACGTAAAATATACCATCCAAATTACTCAAATCAATGTAGTTGGTCGGAAAACTCACGTTCATATTACATTTTGAATAGAAAACTTTCAAATTCCACTTCGACTTTATTTATTTTAGGCCAAGCTCTTGATTATGTAGCGGAGATCGTGTATAAGGCGATTCGCAATGGAAAAGAGCATATATTTTAACAACGCATCATTCAAAATGTTAGTGTTACGTTTTGAAGCGAATGTTGCAAAGCCTAAAATAGGTTGTAAGCCACGTTCATGCGAGAATCGAATTGAATCAATCGATTCTCTTTGAGAATGAATTCTTGCGTAGTATGAATGACAGACGTAGATTTTTGTGAACACCGATGAAGTAAATGACGTGAGGTTGAGCAGCGATGTGAGTCCCTATTGCGTGTGCCTGCATGATACACAGATAGTCGCTTGAAAATTGCAGAGCTAATTTTTTAACGGAGTGTCTGCCTCTGAGTGACTGGCAGCGAGACACATGCATGAAGGTACTGGTTTGCTGTAGTAGCTGTGAGAAGACCCAGCCTAACTTCGGATACGGTTCTTATGTTTACACATTCAGTAAAAAAGCTAGATGGAAGAAACAATTGCAAGTCATTAACCTGGATTCTTTTCTCGAGTTTCTCAATCTTCAATGTCGATGTAAGTTGCAGGGGTCAACGATATTGAACATTATTTACGCCCTAGAAATTAATTTAGAGAATCACGGAATTTTGTGCTCACAAATAGCGGCAGGTGTATGCTTCATTTCCGTATTTATAACGCACAGTACAACCAGTCATGTTGGAAAACTTGACACTACTTTTACTAAGAATTTAAGCTTGCTATAATACTGTATTGGAGGTAAAAATTATTCTGATTCCACGTTGAAAAATGTTTCTTTAAATTTTATTTCTTAGCAAAAAGGCAGGCCCACGATTCACTTTGTACAGCGCCGAAGATTAGCAGCCTTAAATTTTCAATTGGAAAGAATCAATTCTTTAGCAACTATCGGCAGTCTACTTTACTTTCCATGCATCGTAGCAAGAAACTTGTGCTTTTAAAATCAATGCCCAGAATATTCATCGAAGTACATTTTTAGTGAAATTAGTTCAGTATTCCACTTTCGACATACGTGCATCTGAAAGAAATTAATTCGATGAAAACTACTTTAATCTCTAGTTAGACAATCCAGTGAAATACATTTATCTTAATTAAAGAAAAATCATCACTGATAAACCTCAGAGAACTGCAATTGAATAATTCTATTCAAAACCTTTCATACGCAGAGCCGAAATTTATCACAGCTTACTCGCTTGTATGACGTATGAAAATTACTGCGCATATTTTCTACCGAACACTTGGACCAGACATGTGGAACTCTCAGTGTTCATTTGGACGAGCTGGCCGGTAAAAGCTTCCGCAGCTCATGTCACTCCCCTCTTTTCACCATCTGCTCTCAAGCAGAAAAGTGTGACTCTCTGTGCGTTCAATTAATTTCAGAGAAGTTGCTGCTATGTTTGTTTCAAGTATTTTCCGTATTTTGATCATTTTTGTTCTAAAATATAAATATTACTGTACTTAATGATACTTAATCTGTAGTCTAATGAGGCACATATGAGGCGTTGACTATCATGAATACTCAAATACTTTCTCAATTTCCATTCGTCAAGTCCTTTTCCGCGGATAAAGTCTTCATCTCCTATTTTTCAGGTCTCCAATTCTTTGTAGGGGAAGCATTATTTCGTAAAATACTCTGACGGGATCCATGTACATTTTTTTAGGAAAGGTAGAGTTTTCAATTGAATTGGCAGGGATTATTTACACCTATTGTCTTGAGTTATACCTACTTGACAAAAAATCGAATTGTGAGTGAGTTATTTAACCTCTTCTTGACCTGAGGCAAATTTTTGAGAATTCAGATATCGCAAAGTCGTTTTAGTTTTCAATTTAAGAGGTTAATCGGAATTGCCAATTTGTAAAATGATCTGAAAGATTTAAGTTTTTAAATTCTGCATTAAATTCCATTAAGTCGGTAAGAAATTCCTGGCCAGATAAGAATATTCTTTGAGTAAATTACAACGTGTGTAGTTTGTACTGTTTACGTAGGAGATCCCGAAAAACATCCACTGAGATGCGTAAAAATCTTTTTGAGACAGCAGTCATGTACAAAATTTTGAAACTCTGAGCCACAAGTGGAAAAACTACTGAAGAAAAATTTCCAAAGTACCATTTAGCTTCGCTGAAAAAGCTCACACGTTCATTGCATGCGTGTACTGGAATGAAAATATATTATTGAAGAGAAAAAATAACGAATGCTCATCGAGACCAGTAATAGAAATGTGAGAACCCAACTGAAGTAACTTTTAATTATGAATGTTTTTTTCAACGATCAAGAACGACCAACGTATAAACGCGCTTGCATATTATCACTTTATTTTCTAACGCAAAAAGAAGCAAACTGCTTCGGAATTCTAATGGTGTAATTATGATTGAAGAGAAATGATTCACATGATTCCTGAAAGAAAATATTTTCTTGAATAGGCTGACACCACAAACATATAAATAGTTCAGATTTGTTTCTGGTAGTTTTAACCGGTTTTCTTCTAAAATAAAATCGCAAGCCTTCATCAGTGCTCTGAGGTTGGCATAGTTACCAGATGACACGTCGGGTAACGATACGGATTGCGACTGCGTCACACGCGTGTCATAAGTTAACGCTTGCACCGCCACGTGCGCCCTCAGTGGGCATGAGAGGATTTTTTAATGCTCTTGACCGACCAGTAGTCACAGACTCAATTTTCATAAATACTTAGTTTATGCTAAATGAAGGAACGATCAAATTAGTGTTCGCTATTTTTAAAATAGCTTACTACAATTGACTTTGAATTTAAGTTGAATAGGGATTGCAGTGGTAGTGTTAAGAGACCGCAAAAAGCTTGATTTCACGGCTGTCAGATGATTGGCTGATAACGGTTTTTCATCCACTGTTTGTCGGTGATTCATAAAACATCGTTATAACAAGGAATTTAGGAGACCATTAATGGACGCGTGCCTGAAATAATGCATGTAACGTACTTTGACATCATCAAACGTCATACAATAATCGCTCGCAAAATATTGCTCATGAATCAGTTCATGACGAACAGTTATGTATGACTGATATACACACGAATATCCGTATGTGATATCTTAAAACCAGCCATGAAGCATCACAAAAGAAGCAATTTTTCGATTCTGTTCTGTGAAGGATTTCTATAAGAAATGAAAAGCTATTGCACACTAATTCACTTATCACTGGGCTATGAAGCCAGGAGAAATGGTCACGTCATAGCAAAAGACAAAATATTTCCCCACTTGTCCCAAAACGTCTGAAACTGCTCGCACGAAGTGACTGGTTGGTGAGATGCTTAGACATACAATTGAATTACTCATCCAAAAGTTTTAAAAGGGCGATAAAAGAGCATCAGCGACAAATTATACCACCGGCTCACCATATCACCCGAGGGACGTGTGAGGAAGAAGGCAGGCGAAAAAAACAGGAAGAACTCAACTGCTTAGGGCAGAATTTCATCCTGATTCTAGTGTAGAAATTGTATTTTTTATTTCACTTCACTGACTATCGATCAAGTTTCGTGGCTCTGCGTTCAGCTTACGAAAAATGAATGGTTTCGGTATTTCACAGATTGGATCTCAAGATTATTTTCCTATTTCTACATTTCCTTTCGAAAACATTCATGCCTCCATTTAAGGCTTGAAAAAGGTGGTCAGACATCAGGCTGTGAAGCTCTGCAAGTAGACCACAAGTTCCTCCATGGAGAAAAATGACAGACTCCATTAACTTAATCCGGCCGAGGAGCGCGCTCCCGGATGGTTGTTGAGGAAATTATACGACGAGAAGTTCTAGGGATAACTTTCTTTTCATCATCCTTTCGTTTCAGATGGGCTCGTGACACGATAAGAACAGGGTAACTATTTTGTTCGCACAAAACGTATTAATAACAGAGAGACATCATTCAGTAAATTTTTAACAACAAGAGTGACATCATGCAGTAGATTTTTCCATCTCCTTTTAATTGAGCTCCCCTACCAGCTATGCGTTTTAACACTAATATTGCATTATTTGTGCATATCTGTAATGTTCAAACGTACCTTAGAATCCATTGACATTGAGTGAATGTATTATTCACGATCAAAATTGTCCACCGCATTCCGCATTAGGCATCGTGCACTCATCACCTCGTATAATTCCGCTGTATTTTTATATTGCATTGAACTCTGCAACTTTCACAAAACTTCAGAGGAACAATTCTAAAAGAGGAAAATAACTTATCATAATCACTGTAACATTATCTCATAAAATATTCACAATGAATAGCGAGCAGAGCATTATCAGCAGTGATGATGTTTTCAAAAACTACTTCACAGGGATATCACTGAGCTGACCACAGCAATTGCTCATAATTTCATTCAAAAATCTGGAATGATAAACTTCACATTTCGATTTTAATGTTCGAACAGAGCATACGATACGTTGAAATAGTTGTGGAATCTTTTTGATTGTGATATACTGTATTTCCATACATTATTTATATTGAGACGCAATTTAAGACTATAGAAATCATTAAAACATGCATGCTTTTGTATGAGCTTATATTATTTTCGTACTCGCTCAAAAATAATGGCTGTTTTGCTACACTCTCGCATCAAAGCTGCGTGACATCTCTATAATTCAGACCTTTCCTCATAAATCAAAACTGGCGCACTATAGAGGTTGTCCTAAGCCTAACCGCTTGCGAGATAAGTCTGATTGCTTTCATTTGCGAGAAGAAGTTTCGAGCTGTAATGACTGTGATTAAACGACAGCCTGATGGATGCGAGAGTTTCATGATTCGGAAGCTGAACACTAACAGTCTCTGATATGATATTTTCCGGCAACTTGAAGCAAACGCGTCCAAAAATGGTTAGGAGGGATAAGTGCTAACGCAGCCCGGGCATTTTTTGGTTATAGTTTTAGATTATTAGAGGTTTTATAGCGCGATTTAGTTTTGAGTTTCCATTTTGTATTTAGAGGACGGCATGAGAATGGCGTTGATGTCGATTTAATGAGGAGACCAAAGGAGAAATGACATGAATGGATTAGTTTACGTGTTGATTAGATATCATTTTGTTGTAATTTTGAATACAACAAAAGTTGACTCTATAAAAAATAAAATGAGGACAAATATAACAGACTGTGATGAAGTACGCAATAATTCGAATTGCGTTTCTCACAGAAGCATTGCACCGAGTATCTTGCAATTTGTACACCAATGTTTAATTTACCCAGTAGAATTAGAATATTAGGCTCGCCCAACGCAATTTTGCGCACTAAAATTCGCGCAAGAGCAGGCCGCCACAGCAAATAAAATGACAATCGAGACTGATACGTGGCTTCGTAAAAATACGGTGCTTCAAGCAGGACATTTGTGCTGAAAGCAGCCCCAGAGCCCTAATGGACACTTCGGCCTCGTCGCCGCGCATCACCGGAGCTACCACCCACGCGAAAGAAGCGCTGGTTCAAGGCGGTTTAATTTGATCACAGCGGAGACCTTCAGAAGCTAGTTCCATGATATTTTCATTCCTCTCAAGCAGTGATAGACGAATACTGGGATATACTTAAATTGTATGCCAATTCGTAAATTTTTTGCTCGAGAGTCGGTAATTATAAGTGGCTAATATACCTGTGCTCCCAACCCAGAAACTAGCACTGCTCGTAATTTTGCTTGATAAGAGGCAATAGTTGTTACTCTTATGGGGCGTGACAGTGTCCCTTTGGAATACACACCGGGGGGTGATTATAAAGTTCCAGTTCACTTGTGCCCCATAAATCAAAATTCTTTAGCCAAGAAATATTCTTTTGGTCGTTGAAAAATAGTCATTAATGGGTCTCTTGATTTTGATTCAAAATGTTTCATGCTTTGCATATGTAAGCCCTATATTTAAGGTAGAATTTCTTGTTTGCCGTTGACCATCCAGCTCACGCAATTTATGCTCGTTGAATTTATTTTGGCTTAGGAAATTAAAGTTAGGAAATATTGCTCCTGGATGAAATTGGCCTTGTTTTCCGCTGAAAACTCATTAGATATTTCATCAGTTCATGGAAAACTTATGTGAAACAAATTTTAATATGTGCATGGAGAAAAGAGTCTTGACATCCAAATAGTGCGCCAGCTGTTATTTTCATATCAAATCACCAATTCACTAGCCTGTTCATCCCACAAGAGATCCTGATATTATTTTCACAACATAATCAGACGTGTTTTCCTTCACTATCAGAACAAAGTATTAATTCATAAAAATGTAGAATTAAGCTCATTTTTTGACAGAAATATTCTTTATAGTGCGTAGCTAAATACAAGGCAAAAACATTGATTCGAAGTCACAGTCAAAGTAAAATCATTAAGAAAAAGAGAAAAAGTTTTCAACATTTCGTTCGAGGTGGAAAATACCGAATACGTACTTTACTAACCCACTCACATGCAAGGAATTCGTATGAACTTTTTGTATTTATACGGGCAAGTGCATGCTTTCCAGACGTATGTACTGTAGAAGCGTTTGTATGCTAATATATTTTTGAACGCAAGAACTTTGTCAGTCAACGAGCATTCAAATTATATGAATTCAAGAATTATTCTTCCTCTAAATTGATTTCAGCTTGATAATGAAAGCAAAAAAATAACTGCGTGTGTGAGCTTACATCATCTATTTATTAAGTTCTTCGGCAACGTGTTGGGAATTTTGAATACCCTTAATTCTGAGTAACCTCGAAAACACTGACCTGCTTCAAGCGCCGTCCATCTCGCCACCAGGAGAGAGTGGGCTCCGGAGTGCCGCCGACGCTGCGACAGGTCAAATGAGCTCTCTGGCCTTCCTCCAGCGGACCCACGGACCCTCGCACCTCCCTGCCTGCTGAGTCCAGCACCAGCGGCGGGCCGGCCGGCACTGAAGGGGTAAGTTATTCTTTACCTTGGTTACTAGAGTCCCTTGGTCTTCGGAATAGCTTAGTCATCGGAGTAGCTTGGTCATTGGAGTAGCTTGGTCATTGGAGTAGCTTGGTCATTGGAGTACCTTAGTCATTGGTGTTCCTTAGTCATTGGCGTACCTTAGTCATTGGAGTACCTACCTTAGTCATTGGAGTACCTTAGTCATTGGAGTTCCTTAGTCATTGGAGTTCCTTAGTCATTGGAGTTCCTTAGTCATTGGAGTACCTACCTTAGTCATTGGAGTACCTTAGTCATTGGAGTTCCTTAGTCATTGGAGTACCTTAGTCATTGGAGTACCTACCTAAGTCATTGGAGTACCTTAGTCATTGGAGTACCTACCTTAGTCATTGAAGTACCTTAGTCATTGAAGTACCTTAGTCATTGGAGTTCCTTAGTCATAGGAGTTCCTTAGTAGTGGAGTACCTTAGTCATTGGAGTACCTTAGTCATTGGAGTACCTTAGTCATTGGAGTTCCTTAGTCATTGGAGTACCTTAGTCATTGGAGCTCCTTAGTCATTGGTGTTCCTTAGTCATTGGAGTTCCTTAGTCATTGGAGTACCTTAGTCATTGGAGTACCTTAGTCATTGGTGTTCGTTAGTCATTGGAGTACCTTAGTCATTGGAGTACCTTAGTCATTGTAATAGCTTAGTCATTGGAGTTCCTTAGTCATTGGAGTACCTTAGCCATTGTAATAGCTTAGTCATTGGAGTAGCTTAGTCATTGGAGTTCCTTAGTCATTGGACTACCTTAGTCATTGTAATAGCTTAGTGATTGGAGTACCTTAGTCATTGGAGTTCCTTAGTCATTGGAGTACCTTAGTCATTGGAGTTCCTTAGTCATTGGAGTACCTTAGTCATTGGAGTTCCTTAGTCATTGGAGTACCTTAGTCATTGTAATAGCTTAGTCATTGGAGTAGCTTAGTCATTGGAGTTCCTTAGTCATTGGAGTACCTTAGTCATTGTAATAGCTTAGTCATTGGAGTAGCTTAGTAATTGGAGTACCTTAGTCATTGGAGTTCCTTAGTCATTGGAGTACCTTAGTCATTGTAATAGCTTAGTCATTGGAGTAGCTTAGCACGTAAAATCAGATAAGAAAATGCTGTTCAAAGTTTGTTGTATACTGATGAGACTGGTTAGATGATTCTGCTTTTTTATCACGATTGCCAGAGCGTTGAAGTTGATTGGAAAAACTAGCTTCTATGATTTGATGACTCACGCGCACCCCATTGCCATAAAAATAGTTCGACTGCTTCGGACATATAATTTTTGCGTCCCTTATCCAATCAATGCATTTTCCATGTACAGAGTGGATACTCTTACTATCTTTGGGTTAGTCTGACTGCTTATGAATTAAAACATGAATCATTCGGCTGAGAAGACATGCATTGGGTTAAAACTTTACTGCATCGGGTTAAAACTTTACTGCATCGTCTACTTACCATGCAGGGTAGATACTCACAAAAATGAAAAAAATGACCGGAACAATGGCTTGCTGAGACAAAATTGAAAGTCAATATCATGGCTCACGAAAGTCTTGCTGCAAAAATAAACTAAACTTTGTGAAAGTAGTCAATAAAAGTCAATATAAGACAACAGCAAGAAGAAATTTAAATTCACAATTCGACTGAAGAATTCTTTCAACCGCGCAAGATCCTTTCAGGAATTCAACTTATCTGTTTTTCAGTAACCAACAACTGGACGTCAGCTTACCTATAACTGTGAGGTTGACTTTGGTGAGTGCATTCGGTCTGAACTTGAACTCAACTCTACAGGTGTAAAGGTCCTGGTCGGAGACTTTTACTTCCTTGATAACGAGCGTCGGAGGGTCGCTGTTGATGCGGAAGAACGCTCTTTCGCCGAGGTATGTCTCGTCTGCCCATCGGTGACCGTCCGCAAATGGTCCGTTTCGAGAATCGTAGCTGGAAAAAGTAACGCTGAACTTAGAAGCATCAAAGGGAAAAACTGTTTAACAGGCTCCCACATTTATCCTCACTATCAGTGAAGGTCATGCATCAGAATTATGTCGCGAACGGAAATATATTGCTTAGATACATGTAGTTCTATTGAAGAGACAAAAACATGATAGTGAATAAAAGTACTTCGTTTTCTTTTCAAATAACATTTGCGTTCATTTAGTTTAACCCAATACTCAGATCACTCTCATGTTTAAAATTAAGGAGCATGTCTAGGTAGGGAGGCTCATAGACTGTAATTACTTACGAATATTCTCATAATGTAACGAGCTACTAAAAAGTTCAATAGGACTGAAAATATTCGTGATTCAGCACTGGAATTTTCATACGTATGGATGAACAAAACTTGAAGCACACAGTCGATTTAGCTTGAAAACATATTTTGCTAGCTCGCATTTTCCCTAGCCCATTTTCTATCGGAGCGAATTACATTATGCATTAATTCTTTGCATCGAGACTGTAGTGTTTTAGTGGTACTACATATACTTCGAAGCGGAGTTAGTTAAAATATATTCGTTACGGAAAAGACAATTTAGCTTTGGATTCAGCAGCGTTCGCAGCTTCGCTCAAATCTTTGCAGTCATCGTGAGATGATCACATTAGCAGTAATGCATTCGAAAGAAGATTGTAACTTACAAAATGAGCAACAACCCAACACCCAAGTGAGCTATTTAAGTTAACGAATATAGCGCACATGAAGAAAATTTAATGGTCGAAAAGAAGTTCTGATAACCTGTCCGGCGAATTGTTCAGCCTAACATTCTCTATTTTGAGTTAATCGGTAACTTCATTCTCTTAAAGTGAGATAAAAAGACTGTGTTCTTTACGGTTAATCGCTATTGGCCCAGCTACGATGACATACTTCGTTAGAGTTCAGACCAGCATTCCCGTAACAGTGTGGAGAGCTTAAACTTTCTGTGAATTTCAGAGACGATATACTATGGAAATTATTTGAGAATTGTGGTGAAATGATCTCATTGTATGACTACATAAGAGTAAACTACAACATACAGGGTGGCCTAGAAGTAACTGACTCTTTTGATTTGCTAATAAAAAGAAAACTATGAACGCTAGAACGTTGAAACTTGTTTATTTGTAAGAATCTCATATTTCTTTGTTTTTTAACACTATGTTTTGAATATAATATCCTTTAAATGGCCGCCACGGTTGTTTTGACATATTAGGGCTCTTTTCCTTGTTACCATAACACTCCTCAGTGTATCTGGCGAGAGTTGAGCTATTTCAGAAGAAATGTTGTTTTTAAGTTCATGTAAATTTGTTGGACTTGTTCCATAAACTCGTGTCTTGAGGTAGCCCCACAAGAAGAAGTCGCATGGGGTCAAATCTGGAGAACGAGGGGACGACTGGATGTTTTC